>APFE030945809.1:72186-161965 GCA_000404065.3 Pinus taeda | reverse complement strand
GAGCAATTGCTGAAGAGCAAGGAGCGAGGAGGAAGGAGCGAGGAGCAAGCCTGCAGAGGTAAGTAACTTAATAATTTAGCTAATCTAGCTAGTTTAATCCACTTAGGTAGTAATTTAGGGAATTTAATTTAGTTTATTGAGTATTAAAATTATGAATTTCAATTAAATTAATATATTAAGTTAATTAATCCCAATAAATTAAATTAATTTGCAGATTGTTGAATGAAAACCCTACAAACATCAAACACCATGGACCTGACTATATTTCTAGGCATTTTCCTCTTCCTGGTCCCTTTTATGGTTATTATGATGCTGGAGAGTAGGAAACGGAAGGGGCCAAACTGAAGAGGGGGATGAAGAAGCTGGACAAAGTCAAATGGGTGAAAACCCGGTGAGGAGGAGCTGGAGGAGGGTGAACAGGACACTCAAAAGACTAAACAAGACCAAACCCCATTGTGGAAATATGTTCACAGGGCTGAAACAGGATGAGGGGGTGGAACCACTAAATTTCATTGCCCCCATTGCAACACTGATTACACAGGTTCATACACCCGTGCTAGAAGACACCTCTGCGGGAAAAGGCCATGGGATGGAGAGAAACAAATAGGAATCAAAACTTGTGCAGCGGTGTCAACAGCGGATAGGGCCAAATACATAAGGGAGGAGGAAGAAGCCCAATACCAATCAAAAAAATCAAGGGGTTTCTTTGAGGGCTCACAATCACAAAGAACTCCTTCAGCATCCTCCCAAGGCAGTGGATATGGAGGCTCAGGGTCATCATCTTTAAGGCGTAAAACCATATCAGATTTCCTTGATGAGGGGTGTAGGAATGATGTGGATTCAAAGGTTTACAGGTTTCTCTATGCATGTGGGATACCATTCAACGTTCTTCGCTCACCTTATTGGCACGAAATGGTTTCGGCCATAAATGATGCCCCTAAAGGATACAAGAGCCCTGGTTATGACAAGGCAAGAACCGTTGGCCTTGATAATGAAAAAGCAAAAATATCACATTCTTTGAATAGAATGACAAGTGCTTGGACTGAGCATGGGGTGTCCATCGTATCTGATGGATGGACAAATGTAAAAGGCAAGCCATTGATAAGTGTTCTTGCTGTGTCTGTTAGTGGTCCCATTTTCTAGCTGCACATGATTACTTAGACAAGTTCAAGACCGCTATCAACATTGCAGAAGCATTGCTTGAAACAATTGAGCGTATTGGGCCATACAATGTCATCCAAGTCATCACTGATAATTCTGCTAATTGTAGGGCAGCGGGAGCAATTATTGAGGACAAATACCCAATATATTTTGGTCTGGATGTTTGGTTCACACATTGAACCTTCTGTTGCATGATATTGTCAAGAACAAAAATGAACAATACCAATGGATTGGTGATTTGTACAAAAAAGGCAAAAAAATGATAAAATTTATTACAAATCATAGCAATACCCATGGCCTTTTCCGCAGTCACTCGAGATTGGAGTTGTTGAAGATTGCGAAGACAAGATTTGGTAGCTATTACCTCACCTTCAAGCGCCTTTTGAAGGTAAGAGAGTCAATGGCTAGCATGGTATCAAGTCCACATTGGCAGGTATTGAAGGAAAGGGCTACAAATGCAGCTGACAGGGGAGGTTTTGAAATGGTGGAGGAGGCCGCTCTTGATGGCCAATTTTGGACAAGTGTGAGGCAAGTTTTGGATTTCACCAAGCCCATTGATCACATGATTCGGTTTGTAGATACAGACAAACCAGTGATTGGCGAGGTGTATGAGCAGATGGACACCATGTTGGGGCAAATAAAAGATGTTGTTCATAACAGAGATCCCAACTTGTACAAACTGATTCACGATTGTGTGCGTGAACGGTGGAATAGACTTAATCTTCCACTACATTGCTTGGCGTATATCCTTACGCCAAAATACTACTCTACATCTTGGTTGGGTCTTGGTTGGGCCAACCTGCAGCAGGGGGTGGGGTTAGGACCAAACCCCATTTAGATCCAGAGGTAACTAGAGGATATCTGGAAGCATTAGAAAAATTGGTACCTGACAGGGAGGAATTTGCAGTTGTGCGCCTTGAAATAGGCAGATACTTCAGTGGCACTGGTTTGTATGGTAACTTCCATGCAATGGACGATAGAGATAGATTTGATACTCTCACATGGTGGGAAACATATGGCGGGCAGGGACTTTTGCCAAAATTGGCAAAAAAAGTTCTTTCACAGGTTGTAAATACTTCTTCTGCAGAGAGGTGTTGGAGCACCTACAGCTACATACGCAATGTGAAAAGGAACAGACTCAATGAAAACCGAGCAGAAAGCTTGGTTTATGTGCACTACAACTTGAGGTTGTTGAGTCATTACTTTGATCGGGCTAATGAGGATGCCACATATAGAATTGGGACAATCACCCAGAGGATGACAATTTGGAGGATGGCATTGTACATATTGAAGAATTGGAAGAGGAACTTGTAAGGGATGAAGATGATGCTTCCATGCCACCTCCACCTCCACCTCCACCATCCAGTAGCAGTGCTCGAGGTCCAGGTCTTGTTCCTTTGCTGCTGCCACCTTCATCTACACCCTCACGTGGAGGTTCTAGTTCTGGTCGTCGGTCTGTGCGGGAGACTTCGAGAAGACCACCACGACCTCCTTATGGTGGAGACTCTCGTGGCAAGGGCCACATGTAGATTTATCATTTACAGTTTACTTGTCTTTTTTAGTTTCTATTGGACTTTAGTTTTCATAACTGTTGAGTTTTGAGTCCTTGACTCTTGACTCTTGACTCTTTCATATCATAATGATATTTTTTGTAAACAATATATCATTGTGACAATGAAAATTTGAAGTTTGAAGTTGGGCCTTGGCAATTATAACTCATTTGTAATGATTGTGAATTATGAATATGATGCTTCGTGAAAGACTAAAGTTGTTTCATTTCATTTCATTATTCATGTTTCATTTTATAAATTTATAACATTTCATATCATGTTAACAGTTAGAAGTTAGGACTTAGAAATATCTAAGATATTACTTCTTGTAATGGTTAAACTTAGGTTACAAGTACTTGTACAACTTTGGTGATCAATGATGATAAATGCTATTGAATTTCAATTTTAAAAACTTGAAGTTGAAACTTTAAGATTGAATGTGATGAATCATGATTCATGAAACTCAATATGTTGCAGTTGTAATATGTGTAAAATTACTATCTTGTGGACACGGTTGATGACGATTATAATTTCTAGATGATTGATGTGATATGGTTCAATGATCAATCTATGTTTTTTTATGTTTTTTATGTCTAATTCATCATTCTACATGTTTTTGTTGACATATATGTATCAAAAATTAAAAAATATAAAAAATATATATATTTTTAAAAAATCGCTCCCGGATTCGCTCCCAAACCGGGAGCTTCTGAAAATGGTCGCTCCCGCTCCCGCTTCCGCTCCCGCTCCCCGCTCCCAAGTAACATTGGAAAAAACATAGCATGCCAAGTCAAGATTTTGTTTGAGTGATGGGTACATTTTTAGTAGGGTCATGATAGAGGAATTCGGCAACCAATGTCACTAACATCAAGGTACATAGAGGGATTGGTGCTCTTGATTAAATACGAGTTCCATACCCTAATACATGACAAATTCCAATGGAAACATTGCAATCCCCCCAATTCTGAAATCCTGAAAAACTGATAAGTCTGCTGGATTTTGAATGAGATCTAAAATTCTACTTTCGCCATATGAAATCCAATGAGGTCGGAACCACTCTCAAACATCCTGAGTCATTTCATGGTAATGTTAAAAATTTAAGTAAAAGGATGAAAATGTCATCATTTTTACTTTAAGAATTTAACATTACCATGAATTGCATATCAATACTAGGACCATAGGCTTGATCATTAGGCTACACCACTAAAAAATTATTTGTTTCTTTGAAAAAAAATTGCATTTGGAATGTTACTGCAATTTTTTTTTTGCAAAAAAGACTAGGGAGCTCCCCTAATCGCTCCCTAAAAACCAGGGAACATTTTTTTTAAAGGGAGTGCGGTCCCGACTAGCTCCTAACTAGCTCTCAAGCGGAGTGCGAATTGGGAGTTGGTTCTTCGCGGTGCGTTGGGGGAGAAGGGGGGTGGTGGGCGCTACCCCGCAACCCTGGATCAAATCCAAGAAGGTATTCAAAAGTAGTTTTCAATGCCAGGGCATACTTAGTGTGGTGTGTGTAACTGATGACATATGACCAGTAGTTAGTAAATACTAAATTTCATTTATAACTGCTAGTTCAATTCTGTATCTCTCAGTTGTTTAAAGTTGTGTTTTCTGGCATGTTATATATTAACCATAATAGTTTTTATCATGGTTTTCAATCTTGAAAGCAGAATGTCATATGTCTGTAGAGCTTGAATGAGGTTCATGGCTTCCCTTCTAATCACATACACACCCAGTGGAAGTAATATGCTTTTAAATTTGCTGGAAAGAAAAGATGTTTTGCACTTGGTGGGTTTGTGTAATAAAATTTCTGGCTATTGACTGCCTTGGAGAACAGATAGGTGAGGTCAATGAAGTGTCCCTATGGGAAGTCCCTTTTAAATTATCAATCCAAGGAATTTTATCTCAAGATTCCTCCTCATGCACTTTTAGGCTCAAGGTAAGATTGGCTGTCGAGGACAGTGAGGTCAGCTGGATATGAAGGTACAATTATATATGGTGAGCTCATTCATCTTTTAAGTCCATGGTGTTGTTTAGATAACTCTCAACAATATCTTGTGCTCGAGGATAGACTCCATCACCCTGGTTTCATAAATGGCTATTCTATGATTTTCCAGAAGCCTGAAATTGGCGAGCATGCTTTGTGGGATTGCAAGGTAGGATGAAGATTCTGGGCAAGGGACAAAAGGTACTCCACGCCTTTTGTTTCCCCCTCCAGTGGCAAGGGAGAATCTTTGGAGACAAATGGATGATTAGACCAGGAGGAAAGTGTATATGCAACACCATATGATTAACATGCATCTCCTTCCTGTGGAAAAGGTGTTGTTAGGAAACTGTTAATGGAGATGATACTATGATTTTCTTGGGTGAATTAGCAACAATAATAGTATTTAAACATTCAGCAGCATGCTAGTATAGGCAGTTTTGGAAAAGTGTTGGACTCTATTGCAAGTTGCAACATGTTAGTGCTTTCACTCCATTGTTGGAATGAGAATCTCTCAGGATTTTTCCTTGATCCAGTAACATAACACCGAATAATGTATCTTTTCTTTGTAATTTAATGAAATATAAGATGTAATGATTCCAAAAAATTGTAAATTCGTTGGGGTAAATTTTTAAATATATGCTTTTGATCTATGAATAGCCTCATTTTGTTTGCACAGCCGGAAAACTTTTTATTTTATTTCAAGTAACATAATGCTCTTCTAAGTTATCCTTATGTAACTAATTTCATATCCTCAAAATGTACTTAATTACTAATCTGTGTTTCAGATGAGTGACGACAATCCATTTGTTATTCCTGAGATGGATCCTACATTAAGCAAGCAAATTCAGGAGTGCAATTTGCAAGTTGTAAACGTGACAACCCCTGCCAATTATTTCCATGTTCTTCGTCGTCAGGTAAGTACTGAGTTGTATTGAGCTTGTTTCTCACACTATGTAGATGTTCGTCTTGGCTCTTGAATGCCAAGTTTTTGGTTGCTTTATGTAAATCGTTTTATTTTTCCTACTCATCAATAATTCATATCTATTCTCTAAATATTGGGATCATTTTCTTGTGGGAAAATTGGATATTTAATTGGGTTTATAATTTGGTATCACAACTGTTCGTAGGAGATTGTATCTTGTATTTTACTTGTTTGTTGTTCATATATATATATATATATTTTGTTTTGGTTTCAAGGAAACTTTGTGGGAAAACCCAAGGGATGTTCCCACATTTGTGGGTGTCTTATCTATTAAAACTGTTTTGGCATAGAGTAGTGTGCCTCACCCAGAGGGGTTTGAACTCAGCACCTGCAGACATGGAAATAACCAAATCCCCAACAACATTGGGAACAACTGGTTTTGCGAACCCCTTGGGTTACACACTTCCTTCTGTATTATCATAGGTCATGCATTTACATTTTAAAATATTTAGAGATTGTTTTTGTAATTATAATCTTCTTTGAGTACGCTAATGTATATGTATTGTATCTGGTTATCCTTGTGATGTCAGTTTGTTATTGCTTTTCTTGTCTAATGTCAGAATATTGCTTGGCTGGTATTTAAGCTGATTTTTTTCTTTTTATTTCTACAATATAGAGTTATTATTAAAAGCAGATGACATAGCAATTATGAAATCAGCCTCCAATTTCAACAATATTTACTGGTTTGTTGGATGGCTAATTCCTTTTTTCTATCTTGCTGATTTTGTTGTTTGGTGGAAGCACTGGCTAGAAAATTGAAATGCCAGAAGTGCTATTAATCACATTTTCTAATTGTTTAAATGGAAATGTGCTTGAGCCTCCATGCACTCTTATTCTTACTCATTATTCTCAAACAACGTAATGGCAGTGATTTTATATATATATATATATATATATATTAAACCGAGGAAATAAATCAGCTTTGCTCTCAGCCTGAGGGCTAGAGTGAGGTTGCTGGTACTGGGCCAGCCCACAGGTACAATCACTTAAGAGTTCATATGGCTCGAAGCCATTACAAGAATATTCATCAAGGCATTATAGCTCATCCTGTCACTAGGGAGGATTTGGACCTCGGTGGGGAAGACAACAGTCATTCTGCCTAACCACCCATGATATCCCCAATTGGCTTTTTCTACAAAATATATATCCATGGTAACAAATTATTTCATGTTATTTAGAAATTTATGTTCAACCGATGAAAGTCAGCATGCAGATCTGGGACTTTAGAAACTGCTTGTGCTCTAGAACATTCTCATTTCCAATGCCTTTTATAAAGTTCCCTGTACTCTTATGCAATGAATTTCATTCCTCATAAAGTCAGTCCTCTTCAATAGTATCCATAAGATTAGAATTTTAAAAAAATCCTGACATTTTGGTTTTATGCTTCTTAATACAAATGGAAGTACGCAACAAACATTCATACTCTTATTTTTTGGTTCTTAGTACTGTGTTGGATAATCCAAAGCCATTCTAATGTACTTGTCTTGATAAAGTTTGACCATCCTAGTATCCATACTTCATTTTCCCTGGACTAGGTCCTCACATTTTCAGAATCTTTTCACTTTTCCGTTGCATTGATACTGTTAGTAAAGTCTGTTGTCGTTGTTAAAGGTACCTTCGTTATTGTTCTTCTAAGCTTGCCATGATCTCTGTTTTTATGAATGATAGATCCTGTAGTCCTTTTGCTTTTGAAGAAGTCATGGCCCCACATCTATCACCTTTTACAGTTATTTTAATTTTTGGCCCATCTTTGACCTGTTGCTTCGTAATTGCTGAGTTTGAATGTAGCACGATAGAGAAGTTATTTTATTGTTCCTCTTGACATTGTTAAATCTACATTTGAAATTGTCCTGTTCTGTTTAGTGTTTTTTTTAATATTTAGTAGGTTGTAATGGCCTTTCTTTAGTGCCAAACTTCAATGAAATGTATAGGAAACTCCTAAAAGAGAGATCATACAAGCATATTGATGTCCAATACACTTCATGGCCTATATGATAAGCATAAGAAACTGTTGAAGTCGTAAATTTTCTACATTGTGTAACGAATTTTACTTTTATAGTTTAGCCAATCATTCCATGCAATACTAAAATTTGTTAACTTCTGAGTCCTGACATATTATTTGGGAACTGTTTTGTTGATTTTTGCTGCTTTCTTCAATTAATTTATAAGCTGTTAAGCCATTTCTAACAGTGGGAATGGCTATTGACATTTGCTGGAGTACATGGGAATGACTGTTGAAATTTGCCTTACTAAGTTGAACATCAATGAATTATTCCTTCCCCATTTTTTTCCTTGTAGCTTATTTTTATTGAAGCCTTATAATATTCCTAAACAATGAGGATTTTCTAATGTTGCAGGTATGGAAGCTTTCCTGCAATTCTATAATTAAGTGTGTGCAAATGAGAATGTATTGTTCTATGTTATTGTTATTTTGTTGCCTTTTAACTGTTGTTTTAGTGGTCAATATTGGAAACTGAATGTGTTTTTGTATCTGATTCTGCCTACCAAAAATTTGTATTAAAGGTTGCTTTTGGATAGTTTTAAGTTTTTATCATTAATGTTCACTAATATTTCTAAACAAACCAGTATGTCTTAATTTGGCTTGTATTGAAGTTTCATGATATTGCAGTCTATGTGGATTGTAAATGAATAGGAACATAGTGTTCACAGCAAAGGTACCAGAATTACCCCTAGGCATATTCTCACCTGCACCTGAATCTCATGGAACCACTGAATCACTGGTCAGGATCAAATTCCTGGAAGTTTGATGATTTTTTTGTTGGATCTGTTTCTGATTTATGGATCTGTTTCTAGTCTGAATGGATGTGGATTGAGTGGACAGAATTGCCTAGGATTGTATCCTATGGAAGGAAAATCATATTCTGTTGATGAAAACGGTTGTCTAAGGCTGGGAACCATTTCAATCCATGTGAAACGATTCCTGAAATGACTTCAGAAAACGGAAACATATATGGTATCCATGTGAAATGATTCCTGAAATGACTTAAGAAAAGGGAGACATATATGGTTCAAGTGAAGAAGGGTCCACAGGGAGCTTACCTAAACTCAAACCACCTCATATTACTTGCCTGTTTGTATTTCCTTCACTTGCATTTCTCTTATCTGCAAATTCTAATTCCTCTTATGAACAAGACAACCATTCTTACCATTACCAATACCTGGTACCAACCTTTGCATGCAAAGAGAGGTGACCAGTAGTCGTGAATTTGCACAGGCTAAAATGATTTCATTTACCAGAATTTGCACAACAAAGAAGGGGTGGCCTGTGTTTGTGTTGGAAATTCCATGCACCCCAGGTGTGGTCTATGCCTTATAGCTAGGAACATAAACACACTGAAGATTTCCACTTTAAACAACTTCGCACAGCGGAATATAACAGCAGTGAAATCAATAACAATATACAAGAATTTATGGCCCAAAATACAAAAATACTGTAGTGGGGTCTCTTGGAGGACAAAGAGGCCTCCTAAGTCACCAAATGGAAAATATAAATAGAAGCCAAAGGATAGGCTAGAGATCACATCAAGTTAGAAGGACTTCACTTGTGTGGAGGAGGCTAAAACGATGTAGCTGCTGGAAAGCAAAAGGAGCCCAAGCAAGCCAAGGAGGGCAGAGCTCTGTGAGGTTTAGGGCATTCACTGGCTGAATTAGGGCCGAAGTTTTGCAAGGAAGTGCCACAGGCCTAGAAACACCTCGTAGAGGCCTGGTTAAGGCCTGTGATGGCAGCAAGGGTCTAGTCAAAGAGGGCCGTGGATCTGCTGAAGTCAGGAGAAGGCCGAGAGCCTATCACAGACAGGGAGAGGTATTGGCCTAGAGTCTGAAACAGTTCAGACGTGCCATAAAGGAGGCCGAGTTGGATGCTGTAGAAGGAGAGGCAGCTGAAGGCCTAGTGAGAAGTTGCAGGCCTGTGTAATGCCAAAACTGGGAGGCTGCGGCAATGTTGCACGAAGCGGGGACAAAGCGGGGACGTGGAAGCATCATTTTCCAAAAATCTAGGAAGCGAAACGTCTACTACTATATATATAATATATTTTTTTTTTTTGCATTTATACTCAAAACAAACATCCCAAATACCAAATTAGTTGTAGAAGACATGAAAACACGCATATTTTTGCATAAATCAAGATAGATATAGCATCCATTGTACATTTAATGATTAATTATTCGAGCATCAACCATTTAGATGCATCAACCATCTAGAATCTAGATTCTTCTCCTCTTGTCTAGCCTTTGTCTCTACCTCGATTGTCTAGGGATATTAGTCAACATTGCCCAATTTTGATCAAACTACCTAATTCAAGACTTAAAATATGGTAGAAAAAGCTTAACATGCTTGATCGATGATTTGACTTGATTGAAAAGGTAATTTTTTGCTAAGGGCATGACAAAGGAGTTCAACAATTAACACCACCAACTCTAGGTACATATAGGGCTTGGTGCTCTTGATTAAATGCTAATCAGCATACCTTCATACTTGATATAATCTAATGAAATGCCACAATCCCATTGATCTTTGAATTAAGTCTGCTGAATTTTGAATAGGATATGAAATTCTATTTTCTCCATATGAAGTCCAATGAGGTTGGAACCACTCTCAAACATCCCAAGTCATTTCATGGTAATGTTAAAAATTTAAGTAAAAGTGACATTCTCATTTATATTTCATTTTGACATTCTCATTTATTTTTCATTGTGACATTCTCATTTATTATTTTTCATTGTCACATTCTCATTTATTTTTCATTTTCATCCTTTTACTTTAAGAATTTAACATTACCATGAGGGAGCATATGCTATATTTATATTTTTTTTGTCTTCATTCCTCACCCTAACCCAAGGTGGACCCACCCCCAACAAGCAAACTCACCAAAAAAATAAAAAATAAAAATCGATTTTTTTAGGCTGCACGATGCTTTTTCCGGAAGCATGTACGGAACTGTATGATTCACCCTTCGAAGCACCGTGCTTCGTATGGCCGAAGCGCTGCATGAAGCGCGCTTCAGAGATTCGGAAGCGTGCTTCGGAGGAAAGCTTTGGAAATTTCCAGGAAGCGTCCAAAACAGGCAGAAGCGCGCTTCCGTGGATGCTTCCTGTATGAATCTGCACGGGACACGCTTCGAGCCTTAGAACCGAGGGGGGGGACGCTTCCTGCAACATTGGGCTACGGAGCTGATGTAGGCTAGCAGGATAGACCACAGTAAGAAGGAAGCTGGGCTGAGATGGATAAGGTTGGCCGTAAGTTGAAGTAGGGCACCGAGATCTAGAGAGTAGGTCGAGAGCCTCAGAAATTGTAAACAGAGGATGCTGAGGGTTGTTGAGGGTAGGCTGAGGCCTACAACAGGAGAGTTGAGGCTCAGAAGTGCCCAGATCAACTAGACATAAGTTAAGGAGGAGGTGGAGGGCTGTCTCGTGGTTGGCCGCAGCGTTGATCAAGGAGGAAAAGAGCTGGTTGAGCTGTTAGAAGGCTATAGTAGCAAGGGGGAGCTCGCTGAGGCCTGAGCAAGGGCCGACAAAGGCTGGTTTGGAGGCTGGGCTGCTAAGGAGGCCTACCAAAGGACTTGTAAGGCTGATAGCAAGAATAACAAGTGGAACAAAGGTCTAAAGGAGTAGACCTTGTGGACAACAAGAGGACCGTGGGATAAAGGAGCATCCCTAGGTAAATAGTACTAGTTTGTTGTTTGATGATTTATGGTGGGCTGGTTAAGCCCTAAGTAGTGCTACAGCTGTGTGATTTGATAGTTGTAGATGCATCTGTATTGTGGGCAGATGAGGACCTAAAGGAATTGGCCTTAGTCCCGACTTATCAGTCAAAGGACTGACTGTGTATTAGCATTGTAGTGGGGTTTGTAAAGGGCCATGATCCCTGGTATGGGAGCCCTGAGGTTTTCTTATTGAAGGACTATTAAGGAATGTGTTTTGGCCCATAAATACTGTGTACTGTTATTGATCTCATTGCTGTTATATTCCGTTGTGCAAAGTTGTTTAAAGTTGGGCATCTTCAGTGTGTTTATGTTCCTAGCTAAGGCATAAACCAGAGTCCAGACCCGGGGTGTGTGAAAATTCCAACAGTTTGTGTAGCTAAAGGGACGTATCATTCATTGTTCAAGGTTTTAAACTGTCATAATCTAGTTTTTTAATTTTACTATCTACACCAATGCTCTTCTAGAATTATTCTTGGCCATTGAGATAGCTAGTCATATATCAATATTTTTTTACAGTTCTAGCCTTTAGGCTTAGCTTTTAAATTTTTTATTACGGTGATGGCCGGTTTCATTGATGTAGGGCCTAGCTAGGTTGTAGCAGAGACTCTCACTGTTAATTTGGCAGATCAAGGACAAATTCCCTCCTTTGGACAACCTTCCTCATCCATAGAAGACCCTCATTGCCCTTGGAAGAATTTAATTTGGTAAAGGAAAAATATTACTTTTAATGAAAAACGCACATGTGCACAAAATTTTAGGTCGGCCTAAGGGACAAATTGGGTCTCCTCCAACGCATATGAATACATATCATGTTAGATCGCTTTGGAGCATCACTCACACATCATATCTTCTCTCTCCTCACCTGAGTCACATGACACGTAAATACGAGTATTCGACACAAGACACAATGACCTCGGAAATAGGACACATGGACACGTTATCTATCTCTCTCTCTCTCTATATATATATATATATATTAAAAAAAATACTGAAATATAGTGCCTGATCCATATTTTTTAGAAATTAGAACATCTACAAATATGAATTGTGATGCTGTCTTATTTAGTATTTTACTAATTTATTATTTATAGTTTTACAATTTTAGAACTAGCTAGTTTATTAATTTACTACATCAATGATATTCACAGTTCATGTTATTAACAATTGTTCAAGTAAATAAGAATCTAGAAATTTAAAAATATCATGGTTGATAATATAAATTAGAAATTTCGAAACATAGCTTAGATATTAAAACCATAAATTGCAGATTTTTCATCAAGTCATCAAAATCAAAATGTATTACATAGATACCGAGGGAATGCGACTAGGAAATACAAAATACAATAGGTACAAAATAGGTAGGAATATCATATATCGTCAGTGGCACTGGTCATGACTCACTAGTCATGACCCTATCAATAGTCCAGGTCCTCCATGTCATAATCACCATCATTGCCACTACCATCTGACCCTGCTCCATCCTCCTCCTCTATGCCCAATCCAAGATCTCTTGTTGCATTTGTTGGTGTGGAGGATGACCCCTCAAGAGACTCATTATCAAGTCACTAGCTCTAGCACTGGGTCATTAAGATCCATGTTGGCGAATGCCTCACGAATGGACACGAATTTGACAGAAAAAATGAAAAAAAATCAAGACGTAACACTTTACATTGGGATTTTAGTGTGACACATGTCCTCAGGACATGTTAGGGCATGTGTTTGACACGATGCAAAGACGTGTCCTTATTTCAGGACGCATTGAAAATCATGTTGGACACGTTTTATGGGTCGTATTGTGTCCGACACGAAAAACGAGACATGAGACCCCTAAGGACATGCCCTATGACTTAACTCCTCACATGATTGGTTCATACTACTGAAATTGTAGGTTGACTCCACACGTGCGAAGGGAAGATTGGCAATCCAGATTATTTGCGTTGACTTTCTAATTGGGGACAGTTTGACCAGCTATTAACTAGATTTGACTTGGAAGTTTTAATTTTGGGAGGCAAAAATCTTTGGTGAAGAAAGCGAACTTTTTTGGGCTATTTGACTGGGGTTGACCGCCGACCTTTGACTGTATTTTGACCATAGGAGATTTTGAGTTTGACCGCAAATTCTCTCTCTTTTGACCGAGTTGTTTTGGGGTTGTTTCGACTTGATTTTGACTAGCAAGGAAGGTCGAGTTCCTTGACTACTGACCGAGTTGATTTGGAGGCACTTTGATCGCTGAACGTTGATTGGTTAGGGCATCTTTGACTACTATTGACCCTTCAATTCACAGGTGTTCGTGATAGTGGAGGCAACGAAGGGGAAATATTTCATGGCTAAGTGCCATGGTCACGGGACCAGTTGATGGAGGCCCATGATCTTGAGTGTATAGATGTATGGAAGGAGCAATCATGGAGGCATGAGTTACTCCATTCCTTGGCCTACTTTTTCCATGACTCTGGTGTACCTTTTACTTCTTTTTTATAATGCTTTGGTAAGGAGAATAGTTCAGGTGTCCAAGCTTTCTTTCAATGATGTAGCATTGATTTACCCCTTAATGATGAGCTAGCTTCTGTCTCGTTAGGGTTGGGAGATGCAAGGGTTCCTTTACTATGTGATGGAGCATCTAGTGCTCAAGAACCAAGTGATAGATAATGCGGGGGGGGTTAGAGCTCATGCTAGGCTTTTGCTTATGCGTTAATTAATGTCTCGACCATCTTTTTCATTTTAACTTTTCTTTTCCTTTCATTGTGGTCGTCTTATGCTCAAAATTTTCTTTTAACTACATCAACCTCTAGGGCAAAGTTTTCCAACCGTAACTCAAGGATGTCAATATGAGGGTGCTAATCGCAATGAATTAATGACAACAAACCCGATAGATGGATGTGAAATCAAGCGAATTATGAAGAGTATTAAGTATGAAATTGTCATGGACAAAATATTTAAATCCAAGTTTCCCAAGTAATGCCCCTCCTATAACCTTAAGGCCTCAAAGGAGGTCCCGTTGGACTAGGGCCAAAGACTAACCCCCCTAGTACTGAGAACAAGTTACATTCAATATCAGTGAGTCATCGAGATCACGCCTTTATCCATGTTAGAATGCCCAAAACATTAAGTAAAAGCACATGAGTACAAAATGGTTAAAGTACATGTCGAATGGTGACCCACCTTCTTTCAAGAAGAATGTGAGATGATAAGAGGTGATTGATCAATGCAAATGGCAGAGAAATGTGGCATATCATCATATACTGAGCAATGCATAGGGTTGTTGGCTAGCTAGCTATCCAAAGTAGGAGAATTTTTTTTTCCTTTGGCGTTACCCACTTTTGGTGGGTAATAGTCACTAGGCTCCAATGCTCCTCAACATGTGTTTGGGTCCATCACCAACCTCCGTGAAGTATGCTTCTTGATCCAAGTTTCCTTGAGTTATGTGTCCAACCTTCAAGTGATATATCACATGCCCAACACTCCTCCTAGGTAGGTACCTTCCTGGTCAAGCCATCAATTCCCCCATTTTGTTCACCCAATGGCATAGTTATCAAGCTGAATAGGATATGACATTGGTAAGAGTCCCAGTGTTCTATGGGGTTGTGTCCCCCCACCTAGGAAACATGTCCCCGCACTTCCTTGCGCTCCGGGGATGTGGGGACATCTAGGTGCTATGTGGACTTATCCCTCTTGCAGACAAGAGCAATCTCCCTAAAGCTCAGAGAAATCTAGTAATAAACAACTAGGAACTGCTACCTTTCTCTAGACTACGATTGACTGAAACAAATACTATGATAGAAGTCACTTACCGTTTAAATCGAAATACCTGATGAAGTCCTGTTCAGAGCTTTTGACCATCCGCTTCTCCTCGATGCTTTAAAGATCTTCCCATCGCTTCCCACATCTTCTCCGAGATGTCCTGAAGGAGATTTGCATATACAGAAACATACAAGTGCTCAAAGCATCCAATATATAGCATAAGAGATAAATGAACTAATTAACTCAAGCACATATCAAAATGGATCAATATGCAATCATAATCTAATGTAGGTTATCAAGAAATCCTACAAATTGTATCAACAAAAATATAGTTGAGAAAGAACAATTGCCTTTATATTAACAAAATGGAGAATAGACTTACAACCATGAAGCCTTGATGGTGCAAGTCCCCTCCCACAATCTCCAACCCTCTCCTTGAATGAATAACCTTCCAACCTTATTCCAGTAGCATAAGCCTACTTCCAACTGTCCTCTCCAATCTCAGGCCTATGTTAGCTTTATAGGCTAAGGAGGGGAAGTTTGGGATCCATTTTCCAAGGGACGAGATCCACTAATGTTGGGATAGGGTTTCCACAAAGAGAGGGAGTATCTCCATGATGGGAGGGATTAGGGCTGAACAAGTACCCATTCAAAGCTTGTTAGTTGGAATAGATACGACTAACAATGCTTCTAGACTTACTTTTTATTTTTACATTTTTAAGTCATGTGTGCAAGTGACAGTGTAAGATAGAGCGCACTGATGCGCCATTTCTAATGGACTCTCCTACGTATGCGCAAAGATTGACTAGGGAACTGCGTAGGAAGCCAAAAACAGGGTTTTGAACAATGAGATTTAGTAATTTCACTTTCTTTGGGATAGTTTGGAATCTAACTTTGCAGGGGAATGCTTTGGGACACATTTACGGATAGCGAAAGATCCATACCGATGGTCATTTGCCTAATGCGACAAAATGACGTGTAACAAATTGCCCCCTAAAGTGCAAAGTCAAAAGAGATGTTTGATGACTGAAGCACTTTATCATGCTAAGGTTTGGGTTAGAGACTGCAGTTGAAGACCTGAAACAATCAATCAAATGTTACAATGCAATATATAATCATCGCTCAGGTAGGCCTTCTTGTTTAGTCAGAGTAAAATGTCTCAAAGAACCAATACATAAATACATGTGAAGATCCATGTCAACAAAAGACATAGTATGGACGTAGCCATCAACGGATCTATGTTTACAATCAGGAATATTTAATAACTCCACACAGCCTAGATGGATGAAACTAGATCCAGGGTCTTGATCTCCATCTCTCGATTCGTAGTACGAATCTAGCCATATGAGTAGATGTCTCATAGTCGAACATGGTAGAAATGACCTGATCACTGGTCAATGATGTGAACCGCTAACAAGCGCAAGAGAAACCACCAATAATGTAATATTCCTAATTAGCCATGGCTAAATGGAATATTCGATTTTGCTAAATTTTGCCTTCTATAGTTATTTTATAAATAAAAAGGTGAGGAAAGGGGGGACATAACTCACTTTTAGAATAAAGTCACTCCCTAGTAGCACAACATTGTGACTTAAAGGGGAGCCAAGGGGGCCATAGGACCATGTAGAGGAGGGGCCCACACAGACACTTGGAGGGATTGCGCAGATGAAGAGGAGCACGTGGCAAGAGATGGCGACGTTGGAGGAGGTGGGCCTTAGGGTTTTGAGAAAGGCCAATGCTATAAAGGAGAGAGGAGACTCCTCATTTTGGCATTCGATTATGTGCATTTGAGCTAGTCACTTCGACTTAGAGCACGCTGGTTGTTTAGCCTGTCCGCAACACTGTTTAGTGCATCGAGTGTCTCCGTTCGGAGATCTCACCCTTAGCCCGCGGGGGACTTCGAGTGCCTGCTCGGGCAAGGTAGTTTTCAATAGTCTTTTGCAGGAGGATTGATCTTTGGAGTGAGGAGGAACTAAGCATTTTTGATAACTGCGCAGTCTTGAGAGAGGGACGCAGTTCTTTTGGTGGGAGTTCCGGATTGGGGTTTTGCGGAGGATTTTGAGCTGGGAGATTGAGCAAGGGATCAACCCTTGCATATTGGAGGATTTTGGCAGAGTTTTGGAGGGTTCTATTCAGTGGCAGCGTAGAGCCTTGAGGGATTGTGTAGATCCTCAAGGGGGTGATTTTCGGGGGTTGGCTATTTCAGAAAAGCTTCTGGGTTTTTCTGGGTTTATTGAGCAGAGGCTGATTCCAGAGTCTCGACATTTTCTGAGAAGGGAAACAAGCCCAAATTCCCATTTGAGTCCATGCAGTAGCAGCGACACAGCAGTTCTCTAGCAGCTTGGATGCAGTTCAGAGAGTGGCCATTTCTTTACTATTCTGGGTGTATTCCTTCACTTGCCTTGTGCAAGTCGAGGTGCTATCTTTCTGATCATCTTCTGTACTCTTTCCATTACTCAGTATAATAAAATGGCTTAGCATTTCTCTCTACATTTCTTGAGTATCTGCTTATATTCCATGTTTACATTATTATATGTTGCACCACTATTATTTTTATCTTTTTGAGTTTCTCGGTTACTGTATCATTTGTACGTATTTGGTTGGAGTTTGCTTGGGATTGAGGGTTATCCCGGAAAAGGGATATTACAGTGGTATCAGAGCATAGAACTGGCTCGACCGATGGAGCTAGCAGTCTATGACACCGAGGGAGAAACCCTACATCTGTTACAGAGGTAGGAAATACAGAGATATTGAGCGTAGGTTGGAGAACACCTACGAAGAGGGAGACTGTGTTCGGGTGGTGGATGCAGAATAGGAGGAGCCTGTGGTGGACGCGGAACAGAAAGAGCCTGTGGTGGACGCAGAGCAGGAGGATCCGATGGTAGATGAGGACGGGAAGAGATTTGCGGACATGTTCCTCAAATCAGTGTAGGATCTATCGAGGCAAATCGAGGTGATGGGGCAAAGATTCACGGTAATGGAGGCTAGACAACATGAGAACCACAGGTTTTCCAGGGTGGTGAGGGATCGGGTACATCCCACCATTTGCTAGAGCAGGTTGCCACTCAGCGTGATACTACTCCGCAGATGGCCTCACATGCACCTACACGCTCTACCATGCCCACTTTCTTAGGAGTAGACACAAGGGCCAGAGCCTAGCAAGAGGCAAAGCTCGGTCATATGGGCGATTATTTTGCAGAGTACCATGCCTATGGGCAGGAGTTCAGGGATGCTCTCTCATTCAGAGACTTTGTTCAGCTCTAGCGGGATAGTAGACCTCGCGACCATCACAAAGGATACCGACATTATCATGAGGGTGACAGCCACCGCTCAGGTAGTAGATTCCACTTGCCTACGTTTGATGGTTCATCAAACAGTTCGACAAAGTCTTGGGTGGAGAAGCTGGACATCTATTTCCAGCTTAACCAGATGTCGAAGACAGAGGCCATCAAGGTGGCGACATTACATTTGGATGGTGAGGCCCAGGATTGGTGGTTCCATGGGATGGTTACACTCGAACACTCCACAGTGACGACATATGCCAAGTTCACCAGGAGATTGATGGAGAGGTTTGATCAGAGGGATCTAGAACAACACTTTGTTGAGCTGACGAGGCTCAAACAGACCGGGAGCTTGGAGACCTACATTGCAGACTTTTTGAGGGTTTCAGTGATGGTGCCAGCTCTATCAGCGGCACGAAAGATCTACATGTATGTTGAGGGGTTAGCAGAGCCACTTCGGGGTTTAGTCCGATCCACTAGACCAACCACACTCCAGGATGCTATTAGCAGGACTCGGGACCTACAGGATGTCTTACCCAAGACCCAGACACCTTACCCCCAGAGACAGACTTTCCAGCCTAAGGGGAAGGATGTGAGGATTCCGCCTCCAAAGGGGAATCTAGTACGAGCACAAATTAATGATGATGCCAGGAGGGAGCTAGAGAAGAAGCGGTTGTGCTTTACCTGTCTGGAGCCGTGGGCACCGGGACATAGATGTGTTGCTGGCAAAGCACACTTTATTGAGGTCTTTTCCGAGAGCAGCAGGGAAGAGGATGAGGAGGTTGATGTGGAGGTAGGAGATAGTCATGCCATGAAGGATCCCTTGCCACCTCCGCCGCCAGCAGCAGGTGGTGCAGCTTTTGCACCTATGGGAGGGGCCCTTGCAGCATTGCGAGGAGTTCCCAAGTATTTGACGGGGGACAATACGTGGCCAGTGAGTATCAGTTTTGGTTGACAGTGGGGCGACCCACAACTTCATCGATGCACAAATTGTTGAGCGGAGAGGTATACAGACAGAGAGCTCCGATGGATTTTCAGTTTTGGTCCCAGGAGATCAAACCATGGTGTGTGCTCGTTACGTCCGAGAGTTATAAGTGACGATGGGCCACTTTTTCGTGGTTGATATTCTGGACACCAACATGATACTGGGTGTTCAGTGGCTTATCACTCTAGGGAATGTCACGACAGATTGGAAGACCCTAGAGATGGAGTGGATGATGAGAAGACAGGGAGGCATGAGAAGATACGGGGACAACACACATGTTAGGGCCCTATACTACTAGTGTAACCCCTTATTATTATTAGTACAACCCCCTTATTATATTGATATACCCATGTAGTGCCCATATTGTTACTATTGTGCCCCATAGAAGCCCACTAATGTTATTATTGTGCCCTTACATTATTATTGTTATGTCGACACTGATTATATTAATGACCCCTTAGACTCCTATATATAGAAAGGAGGTCTTTTCATTTGTATCATCCAAGAATTGTTCATTTATGTAATGTAAAGGAGGTTGCCCCCTCGAAGAGGCTGAATTCTAAGGCATTGATCTATCTTTTCTATCTTTTCTTGAGCTGGTTTCATAACAAAACATATCCGCCTCAGACTGTTTCTGCTCATCGGATGGAGGCAGTCTTCCGGAAGGGAGACATAGAGTGGGCAGTGGAGCTGCGTGCATCAGAGGCAGGGATTACAGGGCAGACGATACATCTAGAGATATAGTCCATCCTTGACCAGTATGCCATAGTGTTTGGGGAGATTCTACTGGGACGGCCACTGGACCGGGGGTTTGAGCACACCATTGAGCTTGAGCAGGGTATACAGGCAGTGATTACTACCCCATATAGGCATCCCAAGGCCTATTGGGATGAGATTGAGCGGGCCATTTAGGAGTTGCTAGCTCTTGGGCACATTTAGCCAAGCACGAGTCCTTTTGCTTCTTCCGTGGTGTTGGTGAAGAAGAAGGACGACACATTGAGGATGTGCATTGACTACAGGGCCCTGAACAAGAAGACACTGAAGAACAGGTACCCCATACCCAGGATCGATGAGTTGAGAGGAGCACGGTTCTTCTCAAAGATTGATTTGAGATCTGGGTACCATCAAATTCGCGTGAGGGAGCAAGACATTCCCAAGACCGCCTTTAGGTGTCACTGTGGACACTTTGAGTTTTTGGTGATGCCCTTCGGGCTAACCAATGCCCCAGCTACATTCTAGTCCCGCATGAATCACATCTTCTGCAGACACTTAAGGAAGTTTGTGTTGGTGTTCTTTGATGATAACCTCATCTACAACAGGACTTGGGAGGAGCATCTCCAGCACATTGAGACAGTGTTGCGCATCTTGCAGGAGCAACAGTTCTATGCCAAGTTCTCCAAGTGTGAGTTTGGGTTGACGGAGATGTTGTACTTGGGACACATCATAGGGGTGGACGAAGTGAGAGTCCATGAGGAGAAGATCAGGGCCATCAAAGAATGGCCGGAGTCGAGGAATGTGACAGAACTTAGGGGATTCATTGGCATTTGTACTTACTACTAGAAGTTCGTCAAAAGTTTCTCACAGCT
The DNA here is from genome assembly GCA_000404065.3 of Pinus taeda. Classification (NCBI taxonomy): domain Eukaryota; kingdom Viridiplantae; phylum Streptophyta; class Pinopsida; order Pinales; family Pinaceae; genus Pinus; species Pinus taeda. The sequence continues at coordinate 140,975 of APFE030945809.1, read as the reverse complement.
TGCTGCACCCCTGACAGATCTGACGAGGAAGGGGGCATTCAGTTGGTCGGATACGACACAACGAGCCTTTGATAGGCTCAAGGAGGTTATGAGCAGTGGCCCAGTGCTTGCATTGCCAGATTTTTCGCAGCCATTCGTTTTGGAGTGTGATGCATCGGGTGAGGGGATCGACGCAGTGTTGATGCAGGGAGGTCACCTTATAGCTTTTGAGAGCCGGAAGCTCCTTCCGCACGAGAGGTTGTATTCTATATACGACAAGGAGATGTTGGCCATTATGCATGCATTGGCCAAGTTTTGGCAGTATTTAGTGGGTAACAGGTTCAGGGTGAGGACTGATCACAACAGCCTCAGGTTCTTTTTGGAGCAGAAACAACTACAGGAGAGGCAGCAAAAGTGGATCAGTAAGATCCAAGCATATGACTTTGACATCGAGTATGTCAAGGGTAAGAACAACGTGGTAGCAGATGCCCTTTCACGTAGACCAGCCACGTTGTCTCTTATGAGCTTGGATACAGACTGGAGGGCTCGACTCTTAGTAGAGTACTCCAAGGACAGATTTGCATGTGAGGTTCTAGATGGGCAGGTGGCGGATGACAGGTACAAGGTGGTCGATGAGATCGTCTACTACAGAGACCAGATCTTCTTGACTGAGGGATCTCAGCTCAAGAAGAAGATACTTCAGGCCTCACATGATTCACCATTGGCCGGCCATCAGGGGTTTACCAAAACCTATAGGACCATCAAAGAGAGATTCTCATGGAAGGGCCTCAAGGAGGACGTACTCCAACATATCTGGGAGTGCGACATTTGCCAGAGGAACAAGGGGGAGATGAGCCATCCCGCAGGATTATTGCAGCCTCTTCCCATTCCAGAGGGGAAATGGGAGAGTATTTCGATGGACTTCATCACAGGGTTGCCCATGGTACAGGGCAAGGATTGTATTTTTGTTGTCGTTGATCGATTGACAAAGTACGCACATTTTTTTACCATATCTGCACACTACACAGCAGCACAAGTGGCCGAGCTGTTCTTTAGGAAGGTCTTCAGGCTACATGGTCTTCCTAAGACCATCATCAGTGATGGGGACAGCCGTTTCATGGGCGGGTTTTGGCAGGAGCTTTTCTGGCTGGTGGGGACAGAGTTGACACTGAGTACTAGTTATCACCCACAAACGGATAGGCAGACATAGATAGTTAACAAGTGGCTGGAGGGCTACTTGCGTAACTATGTCATTTGGCAGCAACGAACATGGCTGAAGTGGCTGCATCTGGGGGAGTATTTCTACAACACTACACATCACATGTCCATTGGTATGTCACCATTCTATGCTTTGTATAGATATCATCCTTTATCTTTTGCTGACGTGATGTTTGGTGATAGCAAGGCTCCGAGAGCCAAGATTTGGATCCAAGAGAGTCAGGATATTCTCCGAGCTCTCAAGGATAATATGGCTACAACATAGAACCAGCAGAAGTTGTATGCTGACAGGGGTCGGATGGAGAGACAGTTTGAGGTAGGCGACTTAGTCTACCTATGATTACAGCCATATCGACAGTCGTCACTGAAGTAGAAGGGGGCTGAGAAGCTCAAGCCCCGCTTTTATGGGCCATAAAGGGTGATACGCAGGATTGGACAGGTTGCATATGAGTTGGAGCTGCCCCAAGGCAACAAGATTCATAATGTTTTTCATGTATCATGCCTGAAGAAGGCATTGGGACCGCAGGTGACAGTGACAGGTGAGCTACCACCCATGGATGATGAGGGTCATTTGGTGTTGTAGCCAGAGGCTATTATTGATACCAGGGAGAGGTAGTTGCGGAGCAGGACGGTCCGGGAATTCTTGGTGAGGTGGAAGAATTTACCGGATGAGGATGCCACTTGGGAGAGTGAGAAAACTTTGCAGCATCCATCACTTCAGTTGCTTGAGGACAAGCAACATCTTGCTGGGGGAGACTGTAATATTCCTAATTAGCCATGGCTAATTGGAATATTCGATTTTGCTCAATTTTGCCTTCTATAGTTATTTTATAAATAAAAAGGTGAGGAAAGGGGGGACATAACTCACTTTTAGAATAAAGTCACTCCCTAATAGCACAACGTTGTGACTTAAAGGGGAGCCAAGGGGGGCATAGGACCACATAGAGGAGGGGCCCACGCAGACACTTGGAGGGATTGCGCAGATGAAGAGGAGCACGTGGCAAGAGATGGCTACGTTGGAGGAGGTGGGCCTTAGGGTTTTGAGAAAGGCCAATGCTATAAAGGAGATAGGAGCCTCCTCATTTTGGCATTCGTTTATGTGCATTTGAGCTAGTCACTTTGACTTAGAGCGTGCTGGCTGTTTAGCTTGTCTGCAGCACTGTTTAGTGCATCGAGTGTCTCCGTTCGGAGATCTCACCCTTAGCCCTCGGGGGACTTCGAGTGCCTGCTCGGGTAAGGTAGTTTTCAGTAGTCTTTTTGAGCATTTTTTATAACTGCGCAGTCTTGAGAGGGACGTAGTTCTTTTGGTGGGAGTTCTGGATTAGGGTTTTGCAGAGGATTTTGAGCTGGGAGATTGAGCAAGGGATCAACCATTGCATATTGGAGGATTTTGGCAGAGTTTTGGGCAGAGTTTTGGAGGGTTCTATTCAGTGGCAGCGCAGAGCCTCGAGGGATTGCGTAGATCCTCAAGGGGGTGATTTTCGGGGGTCGACTTTTTCAGAAAAGCTCTCTGGGTTTTTCTGGGTTTATTGAGCAGAGGCTGATTCCAAAGTCTCGACATTTTCTGAGGAGGGGAACAACCCCAAATTCCCATTTGATTCAATGCAGTAACAGTAGCACAACAGTTCTCCAGCAGCTTGGACGCAGTTCAAAGAGTGGCCATTTCTTTACTATTTTGGGTGTATTCCTTCACTTGCCTTGTGCAAGTTGAGGTGCTATCTTTCTGATCATCTTTTGTACTCTTTCCATTACTCAGTATAATAAAATGGCTTAGCATTTCTCTCTGCATTTCTTGAGTATCTGGTTATATTCCATGTTTACATTATTATATGTTGCACCACTGTTATTTTTATCTTTTTGAGTTTCCTGATTACTATATCATTTGTACGTATTTGGTTGGAGTTTGCTTGGGATTGAGGTTTATCCCGGAAAAGGGATATTACAAATAATGACAATGGTTCTCAAGGTACTTCCAATACAATCTATGAAGCGTGAATCAATGTGCTGATGTTGAACACTCATAGAATCATTCGATCGAAGGTCAATGATGAGAACTTGTTATCGAAGGTGAGAAACCTAGGTTGCACGAAACGGGGAAATGGGTACGAGTTTCCGAAACGGAAAGCGATACGAAACGCGACCTCCCCAAATTTTGGAAACGGGGAAACCAAATATATATATATTATATATATATATATTATATATATTTATATATATATATATATATATATTAGGACATTTAAAAATATGTGCAATCATAAAGCATATATGATACATTCTAATTTATTACATTATGATAAAATTGTCAATTGTCAATGCATAAACTATAAGTCTCTAAATTTACATCACATTTACCCATGAATGATCACATAATGAAAATAGCAATATCCAAAATCAGCCACGAGAAATTTCTAATTTCTTGTCTCGTGCTTGATTGGGAGTCTCCTCCTACATAGTCGAACGACTTTAGTGCTCTTGATTAAATACAAGTTTCATACCCTAGTACGCTACATGCTCTTCATTATTGGGAGTCTCCCTTGCATAGAGGGCTGGGTTCTCTTGATTAAATACAAATTCCATACCCTAGTACATGATAAAATCCAATGGACACATTGCAATCCCCCCAATCCTGAAATCCTGTAAAACAGATAAGTCTGCTAGATTTTGAGTGAGATCTAAAATTCTACTTTCTCCATATGAAATCCAATGAGGGCGAAACCACTCTCAAACATCCTGAGTCATTTCATGGTAATGTTAAAAATTTAAGTAAAAGGGTGAAAATGAAAAATAAAGGAGAATATCACTTTTACTTTAAGAATTTAAGATTACCATGAACTACATATCAACACTAGGGCAAAAGTTCACTTTTATAACTTTAGATAGGCAACTAGAAGTCACTAGGATAACCTAAAAATAAATTAGAAACAAACTAAAAAATAAATTAAAAAAACACAAGTAAAAAGCTGAAACGTGAGTCGTACTGCCCTGAAACGCGTTTCAGTCCGTACTGGCCACGTTTTAGTTTCGTGAAACGTGGCAGTACGGCCTGAAACGCGTTTCAGGGTCGTACCACACACGTTTCAACGTTTCATACCCGTTTCCGTACGGAAACGCCCCCTTGCCCTACGTTTCCTGCAACATAGTGAGAAACCTACCATTAATGCATGCATGCTCCAAGGCACTAAAGGTTTCTAGATCAACTTCCTAGAAAGTGAGTTGAAGTCAATAGGAAGTGGCTCATCGCACAAGGGCATATGACACGAAACTCATGTCAAGTTTTGAAGAATATTAGTTTAGAGTAATCCAAGATTGACTCAGGGATGGTTGATGCAAGTGAATGCTATGACTGATAAAGTAATTTGACTGAGGTTGGACTTCTCTTGAACATATCTAAGACATGACATGATTACTTGGTAGCATTTGACTAAAAAATAATACCTAAACTAACTGAAGACTTTCAATGAGGTATGGTCAATTGAGAGGCAAATGGATTTCCCAACCCAGACACAAAAGTGACAGAGTGTCATGTTCGAGAGCGACATACTGCGTTTTATAAAACAAAAACAAAGGTTCTTTCTCACTTTTTCCCCACTATCATTGGCAAGTACCTCTTTATTTTTTACAAGCTTGAGGAGGATAACATATGCTTGTCCTGTAAGCTCATCATTTGGATGAGTCCTTCAAAGTATTTTCAACGAACCCTAGGAAGGAGTGGTTAGGTCTCGTCATGCTTAACGAGTCTTGCACTGTTTAAATTTTACGAGTCCAGTGAAGGGGTAACTTGATGTCTTTTTCATGTTTAGAGAGTTTTGAAAAGACATAAAAGAAAACTCGTTTAGCTCTTTCAACTTAAATTTTAATGACCCAGGATAAAGTAAAGCTCAACGTTTTTCAGTTTTAGGGAGTTAGGATAAAAACATAAGTAAATCCCATAGTGTCCTTTTTCGTAAATTGAATCCCCCAAGCCCAAAAAAGGGTAAAATAATGTAGCAGAGAACTCTAATGACCATGATTAGTCAACGTATACCTTTTTCGTAAATAGTATAATTCAGTCCGTAAAAGGGGTAAACTTATACTAAATAGGCGGTTGTTCATTTCCTTTTACGAGTGCGAACAATCAAGTACTCGACGATCTTTTCTTGTTTAGGGAGTCTAAAAAGGGCATAAAGAGAACTCCTTGTTTCACTTTTTTGTAAGTTTTTAACGAGTTTGAAAATGTGAGAAAAATTTACTTGTTATCACCGACTTTCAATTTAATTAACATGCAGAAAAAGATAGAAAGAACTTGACATTTTCATGTACGTTTTATGAGCATGAAAAGATAGCAAAAGATGCTCGGGATTTTCATGAGTTTAACGAGCCTTGAAGATTTTCATGAGTTTAATGAGTCTTGAAAATAATAACCAAAATGGACTCGAGATAGGTTTCATTTTTGTACAAGCTTGAAACAAAGAAAAACTATGCTTGAGAGTGGTTTCATTTTTAAACAAGCTTGAAACAGAGAGGAAACTATGCTTGAGATAAGTTGTAATGTCCCCCAAGCATAACCTGCAGAGGTACATGTCCCCCTAAGCTTCGTTTGATCCCCCTGAGTAGACTACTGGTTACTAATAGGCGGATGAAATGAAGGTTCATTTACGAGATCACATGAAAGAGTCGACTCAATGTTTACGAGATCTAGTCAAAGACTCAACTTAATTAGGGGAGGATTTGTTTTATTTTTTAACGAGCTTGACACAAGAAAAGGAACTATGCTCCAAATATTTGTTTCATTTTTTAACGAGGTAGACACAATAAAAGAACTGTCCTCTTGGGTATTTGTTTCATTTTTTAATGAGTTTGACACAGTAAAAGAACCATCCTCACAGTGACTTGGATCATGGCTTCCATTTGGAAGAAACACATGACAAGGGATAAGTCCTGACCATGGCCTTCAAGAGATCTTCATCAGAAGGAAGAATAGCTCTCTGAAAGGAATCCATGTGAAGAGAATCAAAAGGGGTAAGAAAACCCATTTCAATTCTCCCATAAGATTCCCTATGTCAATTACCGGATCTAAGTCATAAGAAGTCAATTAAACAATGAGAGGCGCGCTTGCATTTGTAATTGAAAACACGGGACTGGTGGCCACATAATTAACCCGTGGCGAGGCGGATACCACTTGCATATAAGGAATATTGAGGGATGTCGAATGGTTGGTAGTCGAATCAAGATCAACGAATAAAAGCTGGTCAATAGTCACAATGATGTAGGAGCATTCAACCCAAGAAAATCAATGTAATTTAGTTGACATAGGGGGTCTTGTGTTTTCAAGAAAATAGGTTCCTGAGTAGGAAATAATGTAAATATTTAGGCTTTGAGTGATTAAAATAGACATTCATTAGTCATGGTGAGGTGTTGTAACTGTTCCCGAAATAAAGGAGAACAAGAGTGAAATTAGGCGTCAGTTGAGAGTTCAAGAGTCAGTCAGTTAACTGATGCCAGATGTATAAATTGTGAGCCTCTAAGTAAGAAAGTAGATAGGGAGGAGACATTAGAGATAGAGGAGAGCCTCAGAGGCCTATTAAGAGAGTCTCCAAGAGGAGCATGAGGATCCACTGAATGTAAATCAGGCCAAAGTCAATTGTATCTGTGTATTATTAATAAAATGAGTAGTTGAATTACTGTGACTATGTATTTCCTTTTATGCACTAAGTGATCCATAGAAGGACATTGATGATATTCTGTGTGAGTCTAACAAATGTATGTGCAAGTTAAATAAGAGCACAGACAGAGCCGAGGAATATAAAGGAGGAGACGACGTGAACATAGTAGAAGACTCTGAGAAAAAGAACACAGAGGAGACTATGTGGATTCCTATTGAAGAATTGAGGAATCAAGAGGAGAACTAGTTCGTTATACCAGTGGAGAAATTGAGGACCGTTCTAGAGGAACAACGAGGCGAGTTGGGCCAAGGCAGAGTCCGAGCGGAATGCAGTGGAGAGAACAAGACAGAGGATCGTGGAAGGTCCTTGAAGCCATTTAAAGAACCAAAGTAGTGTTGGAGTAATCATGATCAAAGAATTCACGAAGTGAAGCTTAGGAGAGAGTCGCACAGCAGAACAACAGAAGGACAAGAACCATTGGAGAAACCCAGAACCACAATCGAAGTAAAGAAATAACGTAAAACTCAAGTGAATAGAAGAGCGGAGAAGTAAGGCGTCAGTACACAGGAGCCGTCGGGTCTGGAAGATCGGCGAACGAGATTAAATCGGAAGGGAGCATCGCATCGCAACTTATCCTCGGTGCGGACAAACTAGTCAAAGGGAATAGTGAAGTGCGATGTAGCGCTGACCGTTGGATCGAATGCGTAGATCAACGATGGAGGATTCATCGGAGAGGAATGAGCTTTGGGCCATAGGGATGTGCGATGTGCAAAGTCCAATGCGATTGGCAATTGCATCGCAAATGTTCTATATGAGAAGTGCGAGACCCTTGGCATAGCGAAGTGCGACATGTGATATGGAGCGAACCCGATAGGGGAATAAATGTGGGCGTGATGTTGTTTGAAGTCCGAAGCAGAGCGGATTTGCTAGAATATTGACGCAGTTTATATTATAGTGGAATCCAATATGTTAATCAGATCGGTGGATACAAAAGAGTGAATTGTAAAGAGCACGTGGAACTTCCGAAGCCCAATTGCGATAAGGTGGAGTCTCATGAAAAGTGTGAAGGCAGAGGAAAAGCCGAAAGGGTAGTTTACGAAGGATTTTCGTTATAAGCGGTTTATAATGAAATAAAGCTCGATAGATGGGGTTATAAATTATTCCAAAGGATCAAGGCATAAAGAGTGGGGCTATATATATGTGTGTGTGTGTGCGGTATAAAGTTAACGAGGGTTAACAGAAGGGTTGTAAAGAGTGCCGACATGAGAGGTGCGTAAAGTTCCAATGCGAAGAGGAATTGATCAAAGGGTGAAGTATGGATTATTGGTTCCAAGAGTTATAAAAAAGGCCGTGACCCTTAGTCAAGGGAAGATTGTTGTCCCACCAGAGAGGAAGGAAGGGTTAACAACCAAAGAACACTAAGAGGACGAAGCCTGTTGAGCTTCCAAAGGGGAGATTGGTGAGAAAGCGTCGGAAATCTGGGAAACCGGATGTCTGTATGCATCAAGTGGTATCAAAGCGGGGAAAGATTTCCTGCAAAAAGGAGTTTGCACACAGAAGAAGGTAATGTGCATAAGTTAATTGATGAATGATATTTTGCAGATTGAAGCAAAGTGAAGGAGCACAGAGGCATGAGAGTTGCAGCAGTAAATGAATGATAGAGACTACAACAGAAGATGGTAGGGGGAACTTTTGAAGTTCCTGGGAGATTGTACCAATTCCAGCAGAGGCTTGGAGTAGACAGGAACAAAGGATTTCTTGAAGAAAAGTGAGAGCAAGATTGCTTAGTACAAGTTTTGAAGGAAAGAGGACTTGGAGACCAAACAGAGGATAATCCATTCGAAGTGCAGAAGAATGGGAGAACAAGATCATGCATAGATCTTGGAGGTAAGATAGTGTGTTTTGTTTCAAATTGAAGATTGTGGTTGCAGATGAAGCATCTCAGCAAAGGACAACAAGAGAAGCTGTGAGAGGAGAACCAAATGTGTTCTTGAAGGCAAAATAAGGAAAACACTCTGAAGGAGAAGTGGCAGTGAACCTGAAGAATCCAACAAGAGGTTAGACAGAGAGGACAACTGAAGTGTTCTCAAGAGAGAGTGGATTGCAAAAGCCTAGAAGGAGCAAAGGTGTTGCTCAAGAGGAGGTTCCAAACAGAGGACCTGTGCTTGCCAAAAGACTGAGTGAGGAGAGCTTAGTGAGGTAAGAATGCAGTGAGGAGGACTAGCTGTTGCAAATGAGTGAGGAGCTCATGAAGAAAGAGGAGAAGAAGATGACTACTGACAGTGATAGTAGAGGTTCAAAGAGAAGCCACAACAGTAGATATGAGAAGAAGAATGCCAAAGCAGATGGCAAGAGATCGAGTCAAGAGGAGATTGACAAGGAGTTGGCTGAGATAAGAAAAGAACTTGATGTGTTAACAATGCGGCTAGAAGAAAACCAGAGACAAGGTTGGGTATTAAGGAAGAAGCCAGTGGAGTGGCATGAGATGTAGAGAAGGCTACAGCAAAAGAAAGTAAAGTGGTTGAGGGAAAAACTCAAGGAAGTTGAGTTGGAAATGGAAGAGTCCATTTGTGAACCAGAATAGGGAGAAATTCCGGGAGAAAGTGAAGACTACACTGAAGATAAAGAATGGAGATCAAGTGAAGATCTCATGGAATATTGGGATAGTTCAAAACAGCGTGAGGAGATGCTGACTAAAGATGAAGAGCTGATGTATAAGGCCATCAAGCCTTGTGTTGTTGACCTAGTAGTTTTGGTGTGCTTGCAGGATGCATAGGAGAGGATAAACAATGTTGTGAAGTTGTCGAAAGCATGGAGGAGTATCTTACAAAAGATGAATACTCTGAAGTGAAGCTGAATAGAGCTCTTGAACTGAAGTATGAGGAGAAATGTGTTTTAGGGGATAAAAGGTACTCTAGAGCAGAATATGATGAAGAAGACCTCTCAAATGAGGAAAGTATTGAGTTGTTACAACAGAAAGAACTCAATGACAAATTAATAGTTGGAGCTCTTACAAGACAAGAACCATTCCTTGTGAAGGAAGGAAATGAAGTTGAGCCTAAGGAGCTGAATCACGTAGAAGATTCAGAGCAGCAAGAAAATGTGATGACTGAAGAGTCGAGCAAGACCGCCAGGTATTATGATTTTAAAATGAATAATTTGTGGATGATTACAGGTACATCACAGGAGGATGAACAAACTTTAGAGTTTGTTAGAGAGGAGTAGAATCTGAAATCTGTTTAGATCAAGACTGAGATGGCAAGATCTTAGAACCAGGAGACAAAAGAGTCACCTGGGAGTAGGCAGCAGAATGTTAGAGCTATCATAGAGGAGGAAGATGGCAGTGTTATTCCAATGAAGACTGAAGAAATGTTGTCCCAAAGAAATGATCCAATGAATGTCATTGGGGAAGGACAAAGATTGTTTGACGATGATATGGAGGTTCTTAAAGAACAAGAGGATAAGGATGAAAGGGAGGCAGTAAGAATCAAACAATTTCAAAGAAGAGTTAACTAGCAACAAGCTAAGGAAGAAGAAGTTCACTACTGTGAACAAAAGTAGGGAGGCATCATTGAAACAGATGATGTGGAGGAGAGGCTAATTGACGGTCTCATGAATTCTGCTGAGAATTCGAAACAACATACTGATGTGCTGACAGAAGGGGAGAGAACAGAGCAACAAGCTGAATTGTTGCCAAGGAGAGAAGGGGCACCAAGGCCTTATGTTTTGTATTTTAATAATTGGTTGTGAATGCAGATTTTGTTGCAGATGTTGAGGAAGATTTGATGCAAGAAGAAGAAGCCACGGAAGAGAAAAGCATGAAGATGTAGAAGTTGGAGGAAAGCAACAATAATCTGAAGACCAGAGAAGGAGAAGATGTGTACCAGACCAAAGATGTGCTGGACTTGGAGATAGAAGAACTGTGGAAGCTAATGATGAAGCAGCTCAGATGGTGGAAGCTGATGACAAAAGGAGTGATCAATCAGAAGGTGAAGCTGATTGAGAAGGGAAGAAAAGAAAGGAGAATGAAACAAAAGGCAACAGACATGCGACAACAACAAAGGATCAAGGCATTTGGACATCTACAATCTGAAGTTTGGGACCTAGGAGGTTTCCTATTACCATATGAGAACACATGATCAGGAGATCATGAATGTTTTCAAGCTTGGGAGTCTGATGCAAGAGCATTCAGCCCAAGAAAATCAATGTAATTTAGTAGACATAGGGGGTCTTGTGTTTTCAAGAAAATAGGTTCCTGAGTAGGAAATAATGTAAATATTTAGGCTTTGAGTGTTTAGAATAGACATTGATTAGTCATGGTGAGGTGTTGTCACTGCTCTCGAAATAAAGGAGAACATGAGTGAAATTAGGGGTCAGTTGAGAGTTCAAGAGTCAGTTAAGTAACTGATGCCAGATGTATAAATTGTGAGCCTCTATGTAAGAAAGTAGATAGGGAGGAGACATTAGAGATAGAGGAGAGCCACAGAGGCTTATTAAGAGAGTCTCCAAGATGAGCATGAGGGCCGACTGAATGTAAATCAGGCCGAAGTCAATTGTATCTGTGTATTATTAATAAAATGAGTAGTTGAATTACTGTGACTGTGTATTTCCTTTTATGCACTAAGTGATCCATAGAAGGACATTGATGATATTCAGTGTGAGTCTAACAGATGTATGTGCGGGTTAAATAAGAGCACAGACAGAGCTGAGGAATATAGAGGAGGATACGACGTGAACAGAGTAGAAGACTCTAAGAGAAAGAACACAGAGGAGACTGTGGATTCCTATTAAAGAATTCAAGAATCAAGAGGAGAACTGGTTCGTTATACCAGTGGAGAAATTGAGGACCGTTCTAGAGGAATAGCGAGGCGAGTTGGGCCGAGGCAGAGTCCGAGCGGAACACAGAGGAGAGAACGAGACAGAGGATCGTGTAGAGTCCTTGAAGCCATTGAAAGAACCAAAGTAATGTTGGAGTAATCGTGATCAAAGAACTCACGAAGTGAAGCTCAGGAGAGAGTCGCACAACGGAACAGCGGAAGGACGAGAACCATTGGAGAAAACTAGAACCACAACCGAAGTAAAGAAATAGTGTAAAACTCAAGTGAATAGAAGAGCGGAGAAGTAAGGCGTCAGTACACAGGAGCCGTCGAATATGGAAGATCGACAGATGGGATTAAATCGCAAGGGAGCATCGCATCGCAACTTATCCTCGGTGCAGACGAACCAGTCAAAGGGAATAGCGAAGTGCAATGTAGCGTTGACCGTTGGATCGAATGCATAGATCAACAGTGGAGGATTCATCACTATGTTTCATCGGAGAGGAATGAGCTTTGGGCCATAAGGATGTGCGACGTGCAATGTCCGATGCGATCGACAATCGCATCGCAAATGTTCTATAGGAGAGGTGCGAGACCCTTGGCATAGCAAAGTGCGACATGTGATATGGAGCAGACCTGATAAGGGAGTGAATGCAGTCTTGATGTTGTTTGAAGTCCGAAGCGGAGCGGATTCAATAGAATATTGATGCATTGTATATTATAGTGGAATCTGATATGTTAATCGGATTGGCAGATACGAAAGGGTGAATTGTAAAGAGCCCGTGGAACTCCCGAAGCTCGATTGCGGTAAAGTGGTGTCTTGGGAAAAGTGTGAAGGCGGAGGGAAAGCTGAAAGGGTAGTTTACTAAGGATTTTCGTTATACGTGGTTTATAATGCAATAAAGCTCGATAGATGGGGTTATGAATTATTCCAAAGGATCAAGGCATAAAGAGTGGGGCTATATATATATATATGTGCGGTATAATGTTAAAGAGGGTTAATGGAAGGGTTGTAAAGAGCGTCGACATGAGAGGTGCGTAAAGTTCTGATGCAAAGAGGAATTGATCAAAGTGTGAAGTGTTGATTATTGGTCCCGAAAGTTATAAAAAGGGCCATGACCCTTAGTCAAGGGAGGATTGTTGTCCACCAGAGAGGAAGGAAGGGTTAACAACCAAAGAACACTAAGAGGATGAACCTTGTTGAGCTTCCACAACGGAGATTGGTGAGAAAGTGTCAGAAATTCGGGAAATTGGATATCTGTATGCATCACACAATGTTTCCATTGTGAGGAAAAGACATCACACGAAAGTGTTTCGATATGATAACTTTCATAACATAGACATAGTCTTGCCCAAGGAGAAAATTGAAATCCAAGGGGCTTTGGACTACCATAAGATCAATACAGACAGTTTTACTTTCCAGAATAATAGGTAACTTAGGAAGGATCCCTAAAGGCTCGCTAATGGTTCTGTTAAAAGCCAAAAGATTTTTTGTAACAGGCACAAGCTGAGGGGAACCCAAAGCTTTGCTAGGCAAATGAGGATAAAATACTAACAGAAGCACCTTCATCCACATTTGTGAGACGCACATTCTTACCATACGCTTTCACAATGATTTGGAAAGGGGTGGAAGAATGAAGATGAGGTTATGTCAATCTACTCCGATCAAAGAAAATAGCCTCGTTACTTGGAGGGGGTCAATGAAAACAGATGAAATGCTCCCATGTGTAGAAGAATCTGAAGTAACAAGAAGAACCTGAGCGGGATCAACTCTCTAAAGGGAGAGCGAGATCAACTGATGATGGTATCGAGTTGACCAGTTGATCGACTGATGAGCCATCAACCTGAGTGATATGTGTTTCACTCTCTATTGGAAGAGTGGGATTGACTGTACTTGGAATTAGATCAATCACTTTGTCAACTGACGGTAGGTTGAGGGAATGTTTATGGTAACAACCTGGAAATTGTTGTAGAACAGTAAGTTTTTCCACTAATTTTGAGGCTTCATCCATATGAGGGCAACGATGACTATAAGGAATCCCTTTGCATAACCTACTAGGAAACTGAACTTTACCCTTTTTCCCATGAACTTCACAATCACTGGTTGATGGATCAATAGTAGGTTGATAAAAAATTTTTGACCATACTTCTAAGACCTTAGGAATACCAGGACAATCAATAAGGAAGTGGTCACCCTTACAAAGCTTGCAAGGGTATCTGGGCTTGCGATGCATGCTAGAGGTTTCTTCAACATTACCATTACCTATAACCATTGTTGGTTGGTTGACATCTCTTTTATCTTGCTTCTTCTTCTTCTTCCCTTTCTTCTTCTTCTTAGTCACTCGATTACTAGTATCAAGGCTTTTACCAAACGAAGAAGAAGAAAGAGAGGAGGACGTGTTGGGTGAAGAAGGTAAAGGGTCAACAAGAGGCTGGTGATGTTAAGATGATGTACTCGGTTGAGGTGGAATAGTTTGGGTATTTTGGATCAAAGAAGTTGAAAACAACCACACTAGTAAAGCTGTTGTGAATCCAGGAAGTGACAATGTAGCCATATAAGGAGGACCGACATTTGCGAAATCAAGGAGAGGATTAGGGCTCCCATTAAAAGGGAGGTATTTATCGGTAACTTCTGGCATTATTGCCATTAGATTCAACTTAGATAAATTTACACCTAAGGTCTGTAAAAATTAAAAACAAGCAAATAACATGCGCTAGTAAATCTAAGGAATCAAAGAAGTTGAAAACAACCACACTAGTAAAGCTATCGTGAATCCAAGAAGTGACAATGTAGCCATATAAGGAGGACCGACATTTGCAAAATTAGGGAGATGATTAGGGCTCCCATTAAAAGGGAGGTCTTTATCGATAACTTCCGACATTGTTGCCATTAGATTCAACTTAGATAAATTTACACCTAAGGTCTGTAAAAATTAAAAACAAGCAAATAACATGTGTTAGTAAATCTAAGGATCCAAACCATGCAAACAAGCTTTTCACGGCGAAATCACTAGTTGGTGATGAAATCCAATGTCGTAGAGATCAAAGTAAAAATTAGCTAAAGATAGAGTGGGTGGAACCAATTATGTTGACACCTGCTTAATGTACAGTGTACACGATCTGGTGCAAGTAAACTTAATTTATCGCATCTCGAATGAAGAATACCCTCCAAAAAGGTCCAAGTGAGTCTAGCCAACGATTGTTCCAAGTACAACAAAGACTTCCCCTCCGTCGTCACCTCGAGTAAAAGCCCTAAGATTAGCGTTAGGTGATTTCTCATTGATTAGTGACTGTTTGTGAATGCTTTTTACTTGTTTATTAGATTAGGATCTTCTTCATGTTATATTATTAGTATTCTTCTTCATCAAACAGTAACCAATGCATGAACATAAATAAACAAGAGACACAACATGTAGGCTATGAGCCAGGGCCAAAACCTCTCACTCTTTGAGAGGAAAGCCCACACAAATTCTTCTTATAAAGATTCCAATTGACGAATACCAAGACTGAGACCCTTGACCTATTAATTGCTTCCAAGATCAAGACACTAGCTCTCTTGACTGTCTTCTCCTTCCTCCTTTTGGTTCCTCTTACGTATTGAGATCATCTCCTTTCTGAGCATAATATTATGATAGCAACAAACAATTGACACACTTGAGATGGTACTGTACTATATCACTCTTTTGTCACCAAACTGTCCTTACTACAACATTAACAAGACATTGTAATACTTCTCTTAATGGCAGCGCCTTCACATCACCAAACTGTGGCTTCTATACTTCATATGGCTGTGGTATAGATACCCTTATTCACACTCTATCTTTTTGTTGTAGCAATGAGACCTTTTACCCAAAGATCCAAACTTCATATTGTCATTGTTTACCCGAGAGTACAAAGAGACATATTCAAGCTTCTTTACTATGGAGATCCGAACTGTTTCCTAGACAAACCTTCGCCGTCTCTTCTCTTTTGTCTGAACTATATACTGTGATATGACACCCGAAACTGTCCATTAACACAGACATCCGAACTACTGTGTGACTATGCTAGGAGTTTGAATTCATCACTGTACTCTTCATCGAAAAATATCTGAACTAGTTGACTGCAACTATCACCAAAATCTCAGAGGTATCCAAGTTTTGTACTATGTTTATGCGAAGTGCCTTTGCCTTGTATATATAGTGGTTGGTCTACATAAATGAGTCCACATGAGCCATGTCAATCATTGTGACTCCATAAGATGAGGCCGACATGATCTTTACTTTAACTTGAAGGGAAGAGTAATAAAGCTCAATCCCCTTGGAAGTTCATTAACAAGGTTAATCTGAGGTTTACTTCCAAGTGACTCTCAAGTACCTTTTGGCACCTTTTTTAGTATGTGTAAATCACTCTAGCGTAGCCAATGAAGTGGGGTAGATCACTTCATCGAGTTTGATGTGATCTCGTGCTTAACTCCTTTGTAAGGGGAGCTTCCCAGAGCAAAATTGCAGTAAATGGATTTTTCTCCCTATCACAAGATGTTAATGTTTGTTTGCAGCTTTGGAAAGTTAACTCACTTCCCTATTCCAAAGCCCTACAACCTGATTTATTGTAGGCGGAAAAGAGCCCTAAAAATAAAAAATTCTAGATTGATTTTATTAGCATTGATTTTAAGAGTTGTTATTTACTCAAAGTTAATGGACATGAAACATGATGGAATTGTGATTTGATACAAATCCTAATGCAATCGAAAATGAAAATGTTATCTTTTCGTTTCAATGAATTTCTATCTGAAGTAAGGAAAGAGTCTTTCAATTTTTCCAATGGAAATGTAAAAACTCTAAATCCCACAAATATCCCTTTTCCTACCATGCAGATATCCAATTTCGAATTACCCAAAAATAGAAATTAACTTCAAGATTTTCACTTTGCCCAATAACACAAAAAATCAAGAAATTTCTCTTTAAGCATACAATCACTCGGAAATTCACAAAATGCAAGAAGAAACCAATGGACACTAAAATGAATTTTCTCTAATTGAATGCTACGAATTCACTTGCAGTGATGAGTACAGTTAATAAACACTTCAACAACGGAAAGAAAAATGACTTTTCGTTTCAAAACTAACATAAGAGGTATTTTTCACAAACAATACCCAATCTTGTAAATCATTGTTTTTCACACACAAAACAATCTTTGGCAAAAGAGAGAACTAAACTCAAGATCTGATCTAACCGAAAGAAGAAAGACAAACAATTAACAAGGCAAGACCAGCTGATCTCTCTTTTGATAGATCAACCATTCACCAGATGAGACTATACCCTAATTTGCAAAAACAAGATAATCATAAGCAAATATTTTCACAACACTCAGCCAAACTGACAAAGAATCAAAGAAGCTACAAACAAGTGTAACTAAACAGGAAAAACCAAAAACTCTGGACTTGATGAGGATAAAACTGAAATTTTCAAAAATTCCAGGTATGTGCGCAGGTCATAGAGCAAACCAATGCGTATATGCACTGTTGCAGAAAGAAAAGTGTGCTCTATGCTTGAAGCTAAAGTGCGTACAACGGGAAACTTTGGAAAAAAAAAAAAAAAGTCAAATAGAACCCACAATCCTGATTTTGAAGATTTCCAAACACTCAAAGAGGGCTTCGACTAAAAGTTCAAAAGGTCAAACAAGGAAAATAATAGAGAGAGACGAATCCCTAGTGGAGTCGCCAATCCCTCTTGCAAACTATTCCCTCTTGTGGACAAGAGCAATCTCCTTAGACCTCAGAGAAATCTAGTAACAAACAACTAGGAACTGCTACCTTTCTCTAGACTACGATTCGTTGAAACAAATACTATGATAGAAATCACTTAATTTTTAAATCAAAATGCCTGATGAAGTCCTGTTCAGAGCTTTCGACCATCCGCTTCTCCTTGATGCTTTAAAGATCTTCCCATTGCTTCCCACAACTTCTTCAAGATGTCCTGAAGAAGATCTGCATAGACAAAAACATACATGAGATCAAAGCATCCAATATATTGCATAAGAGATAAATGAACTAATTAACTCAATCATATTTTAAAATGGATCAATATGCTATCATAATCTATGTAGGTGATCAAGGAATCCTACAAATTGTATCAACAAATATATAATTGAGAAAGAACAATTGCCTTTATATTAATAAAATGGAGAATAGACCTACAACCATGAAGCCTTGATGTCGCAAGTCCCCTCCCACAATCTCTGACCTCTCCTTGAATGAATAGCCTTACAACCTTGTTCCAGTAGCATAAGCTTACTTCGAACCGTCCTCTCCAATCCTCAGGCCTGTGTTAGGTTTATAGGCCAAGGAGGGGAAGTTTGGGATCCATTTTCCAAGGGATGAGATCCACTAATGGTGCGATAGGGGTTCCACAGAGAGGGAGTAACTCCATGATGGGAGGGATCATGGTTGAATATGCACCCATTCGAAGCTTGTTAATTGGAATAGATACTACTAACAATGCTTCTAGACTTTACTTTTTATTTTTACATTCGTTAAGTCATGTGTGTAGGTCACAGTGTAAGATAGAGTGCACTTATGTGTAGTTTCTAATGGACTCACCTCTGTATACACAAAGATTGACTAGGGAACTGCGCAAGAATCCAAAAATAGGGTTTTGAACCATGGGATCTAGTAATTTCACTTTCTTTGGGATAGTTTGGATTCTAAGTTTGCAAGGGAATGCTTTGGGAAACATTTAGGGATAGCGAAAGATCCATACCGATGGTCATTTGCCTAATGCAAAAAAATGACGTGTATCACTAGGGGATGTTTCCCCATGTCCGCAAAAAACGGAAACACAAGGAAACTCAAAGGGGGGACGTTTTCTCCCAAGAGAGGAAATCTTTCCTGTGTTTCATAAAAAAATTGAGGTGAAACCATAAAAAAAAGTCAAATCCCTAATTTTTTTATAAAACATTATAAATATACTATAAATTGATGGGGGGAATGTTCTTTTTGGTTATTTCATATTTTGAAGGGACCAACGACACGATGGGATGGCGATCCAGAGGATGATGCATAGGTAGATATGGAGGAGGGGGCTTGATGAGACACAAAATGGGGTTTGTTGGTGTGCCACTCAGCATTTTTGAGAATGCAAGTGATGCTGATTCAGAGGGTGACATGGTTGATCCTGATTTATTCATGCAACAACTGGATGCAGAGACTAGTGGGGCATTACCTTGAGCAATTATGCTCATTTGACATTTGATATGTTTTTATGTTATCTACTTTTCTGTTTCTGACTTCAGTTGTAGACTTTAGTTTGTTTTGAATCTTGGTATATGATATATTAGACTCGATTGTATAAAAACTTGAATCTTGATGTATCAGACTTGACTTTTATTTCAATAGTTAGTATTCACAGTTGGAACTTCAATATGGTTTAAACTTTTATTTTCATTGTACAATGTTACAGTTAAATGTATGATTGTATCATGCTTTTCGTTTTAAATTTGTTTTAGTTATATGATTCATCTATTTATCTTTGATGATGTAAGTGTTATATAATGATAAAGACAATTAAATTATAAAATTTCAATGATATATTTATAATTTTTTAGTATTTTACTATTTTTGTTGGGGTCCCTTGTGTTAAAGACCTTGATGTCCCCCCACGTTTCCTAAATATTGGTGGGGAGCTTTTGCATAGACCACTCCGGCGTTTGCTCGCTCCCCCTTCCCCATGTCCTAAAAACTCGGTGGAACTATGGGTAAGACTCAAGAGCACCATGCCATGACTCCAACTGAGGTCAAATAGCCACCTAAACTAAGCCATCCATATGTCCATGAAGCATCATCAAGGGGCTAGGAGACAAAGCGCTTTTTTAGCAAGGTGAAAATACTTTTGGAGTAACTTAAAAAGTTAACAAATGTGACCACTCCTTTGGCATCCTTCCAAAAGGAATCATTGTAATAAAGCCTTGTAATCTGTGAACTCTTGCAGTCATGAAATGCTTGGATTGCATCTACTCATAGGCCACAAACATCCTTTTCAAAGCTAACTTTCTATAGCAATGCAATGCAAGGTTATGAAGTTTATAGCAAAATCTAGTGATGACAGACCTTTAGTGTGAATCCTTGTCATGTTGAGTACCCCTATATGATTATAATTTTACAAATGTATTTTGTGATGGACTCAACCTACTCTAAAATTTCAATGCATTTTGTAATGGACTCAACCTTCTTTAGAATTTCTTTGTAGCCTTTGAAATTAGGTCTAAGCACTGTGCGGCACACCAGGTCTAGAAATTGGAGGGCTTTCTCTCCATTAACAATTGGCCAACGACCAGATGGTTGGTTGCATTATTGGTGACTACTTTTACTGCATTTTCCATGACCATTTCCAAAATAATTGATACAAGCAAATCACAAAGAATTTAAAATTTTGTACCTCATGAAATGCATGAACAGATTTGATGAACATTTTGTCTTTTGGGGAAGAGACAAGGAAATTGTGCAGGGCCTTATTTCTCTTGTAAGTCCATCAATCCAACATGATGGTGCAATCAGTTTCCTGCAATGCATCCTGAATACTTTGCAGGACATCTTACACGTCTTGAACTACTTCAGACAACAGTCCAGTTCTTAAGGTGTTAGACATGGGTGCTTTAAAGCATGGGCCAATAGCAACAATAGCATTGACCATGCTTTGCTAGTATGTGCTCCTCGCCACATTGAATGGAATGGTTGAATAGTATGAAATTTATTTTACTGCCTTCCTAACTTTTCATGCAAATTTTCCCCACCATTGTTGGGAGTGCAAAATGGTTGGGTTGAGAACTGGGCAGAAGTACTAGTACACCTGCTGCATATTTTATTGACCTTCTTGTATCACTGCATTGTAGTGTTTGAGTTTCATCATATTCTGCTTGTTCTGAGGTTTCTTGATACTCTTTAATTTATAATAATCAAAAAAGGATTGCTGATTTTTTGTAGATGCTGTTGTATCTAGGGCTAGCACTGCTTGGTGTTTAACATCTTGATTCACATCTGGACAAAATCTCATAGTGCCTCTGGGGACATGGCCAAATATGATACTCAAGCCATTTGATCCCCCTGTTACATTTTTCCCTAAAAACTTTGCAGATGACAGTGCATCTTTTGGCCAATGTGTAGTAGTTCCATGTGAAATCCCAAGCCCTAGGCATTGAGCCTGTAAAAGGTGGTGAAAAATAGTGCTGAAATTTGTTGTTACATGCCTCAAAATCATTGTTTTTTCCATTTGGTCTCGAAAGTTGTTGCAGTGCTAATATTTAAAGGAAGAAATGCTCCCCAGGCTGTGACAAAAATGAGGAACTATTTTAGTGCCATTCCAGCTCTAAATGTGTAAAAAAATGCAGAAATGGGAAAAACCCTAGAAGCTAAAAATCCTAAAAAGCAGTGTTGCGAACATCGTGATGTTATTACAATTATTTGAAAAAATCGCGCTTTTTTCAATGCGACAATTTTATCGGCTGATAACATCAGCGATTTTTTCAGGTTGAAAAAATTGGAAAAAAACTGCAAATTTTGGTAAAAATCGTGGCTAGCAGCAACAATGCGTTTGCAAAGGGAAATTTTGGTTTTTTTTTGGGTTCATTTTGCAGACAGAGGGCAAGAGTGAGAGCTGAGGAGGATAACTCATCTACAAGGGCAAGATAGGGAAAAAGTGAAGGAATTTAGCATCCCAAGCAAAAAAAATTCAAGTTTGGACCAAGTTTCTTCAACATAGCGTGGTTTTTAGCTATGGGCATCAAATTTGGCCATTTTTTTGTTGTTTTTTTCTTGTTTTTCCTTGGGTTTCTATCACCTATTTATTTTCCATGATTTTTGTTTGGATTTAAGTGCTTTTTTTTGTCATTTTTGTTGCATTTATGTGCATCCTTATATGCTATATAAATGAGTACTTTTGCTTATTTGTGCATAAATGGTTTGGATTCACATGGATATATATGTTATTCTTTAAAATTTGAATATTTTATTTGTTTTTGGTTGACCGGTTATTTGGTTTGTTTTTTTTATCGGTTCCGATTGGTTCCCAGTTCAAAGGGTTTTCCAGTTTGATCACCAGTTCGGTTCTGGTAACATCGATTCTAGTAGAAACAGTTTCTATTCTGTGAATTGATATAATGATCGAGTATTTTACAATCTATGATTTTTTCCCTTTTCCAGCCTATTTTCCAATGAGTTTTACCTGAAATCCCGTCAAAATTTGTTGGAATGGTAGATTTGAGTTGTTAAATCTGTACATATTGGGTGCTCAGAGTATTTTAGGGTTCTGGATCCTTGTATGCATTGAAAAATGCGTTTCAAGTAGTGACAGATACCAATCTCGCCAATAATTGTATCGCTGGACCACAGTGAAAAAGTTAACAACATAGAACAATTAGACCTCACCTTTTAAGAATATGCCTGATTTGTCCTGCCTTCTGTTATATGGTTTTGGTCCTTTCTCTAGTGACTTTTCAATGTAGGCAGTATGATTGTGAAGTTCTTGTAATATGTGCCATTATCCTTTGTGAAAACATGTGCTATAAATTATAATCCATCGTGGCATAATGTTTGGTGTTTATCCTTGTGGAATTCTTCTGATATTTTTTTTACTGTTTTTTTGGTTTGGTTTGGACTGTATATCCTTTTCTTATAATTGTCGGTTTGCCCCTCTTTTTCAGATACATCGTGATTTTCGTAAACCTTTAGTTTTGATGGCTCCAAAGAATCTTCTCCGTCTTCAGGCCTGTAAGTCAAATCTTTCTGAATTTGATGATATACAAGGCCATCCTGGATTTGACAATCAGGGAACTCAATTCAAATGTCTCATAAAGGATCAGAATGATCACTCTGATCGGGAGGAGGGCATTCGGCGTCTTGTACTTTGCTCTGGAAAGGTAGCAATTGTGAACAGTCTTATTTAAATTTTAATGGTTTATGTTGTTTGCATGTCACAATTTTTAGGAAGGGTTTCATACTATGTTCTTGGGAACATCCTTTATAGGCTTGTTTCTTATCAAGATTATGGAATAATTATTGGCATTTAGTTCATGCAATTTTATCTTGCAGGTATATTATGAGCTTGTTGAAGAAAGGGAAAGAGTGAATGGAAAGGATGTTGCTATCTGTCGTGTGGAACAACTCTGCCCATTCCCATACGACCTAGTCCAGAGAGAGCTCAAGCGATATCCAAGTAAATTGTTTTACTTTTTTTCATTATGCTAGATAATTTGCTAAATAATTTACATACTTACACATGAAATGTAAAGGTGCAAGCCTGTCAATTTCAATTGGACTCTGTTTTTGACATTGAATCATCTACCTGTGGGGATGATTCTACAGATGCAGAAATTCTCTGGTGCCAGGAGGAGCCCATGAATATGGGAGCATATCATTACATCACTCCCCGTCTTCTAACTGCAATGAGGGCAATAAATCGGGGCACATATCATGATATAAAGTATGTAGGTCGAGCTCCATCTGCTGCATCAGCAACTGGGTTTTCCCAGGTACATGTACAAGAGCAGAGGGAATTGGTGCAGAAAACACTACAGTTAGCTCCCATATAGTCCTAGCATATTGAAGTTTGCATCACAGCTATTCGAGTTTTGAAAGAGTTGTGCTGTGGCTACATTTGGAGAGTTATTGATAAAAAGTTTCCTGCTGCCTTAGTAAAATTTTTGTTATGGATCTAAGATATAGGTTTTGTCCTTCAGTTCTGTAATTATAATGAGTGTAGTTGTGATGTCCTTTAATTTGACAGTTTCGATGCTTTAAAAATCAAACTGACATGTTCCTCTTCATGGGGTGGGCCACAACATATAGGGTCAGTAAAGTTCTCTAGATGCCAATTAAGAGTCTGTGTATGAAGATGGTACATGCAAAAGTCTAATATTGGCAGGGAGGGTAAAAACAATATTTTTCGGAAATGCCTTCTAAATCAAGTTTAGGAAGCTCCAGATCCTCCCATTCTACCAACTTTTATTTTTTGATCTGATGAAATGCTTGGTTGCATTTTATCGATTTCATAATTATAATATTACTCTGAAAACAAATGGAAGTATTGTTTGCTTGACAACACTATTATAGGAAAATTGGAGTAACCAGTCTTGCATTATTGGACAGATGATTTAGGAGCATGTATTTGGTCATACTGTTCTTGGCAAATTAGGTTATTTGTTTTGATTACATGCAGGATTACTTACTATCCACACATCCTGGAAGCCCATGGTGGCTGTTGGATCATACATAAGAGACATTACCTGGGATTCCCTTTGCATCTGTAGTGGCACTAGGGCATCACTATATCTCTTATTATTGTGTTATTCTAGGAGTAATTATACTGTTTAAAAGCATGTTGAAGGTTGAGCTTTTGGAATGCAGGAGTTGTATTTGACATATTTGAAATATTGGATGTTCTGGAATGAAATTTAAAATTTGAATGTTATTTGTTGATAAACCAATGCAATCTTCTTGTTCAACTTGTATTTATTGGAAAGCAAGCAGAATTGGTAGAGAATACAGTGATGGTAAAATAATTGAGCATCATGTAGTTGTGTATTGTATCTATATTTGAGTTCATGAATAAATAATGACAAGAAAACTACAAATGCTGATAGGAAGTTTGAGCAATAAACAGCTTGAGTGATTTAAGTTAAAATTTCATGTGTTTGTGTAAGAGTGAAAGATCAATATGGAGATGTTTCATCTTGGAAAAAATTACAGGTTAGGAAAATTGTGGTTAAAACGCTGTGGTTTCGTAAGGTTTGCCTACAGGATTAAGAAAAGTCCCACATCAAAAACATAGTGGACCAGTCATTGCATGCAATCTTCTGATGTTGCAAGTTCTGCAAACATCGAGTTACATAATAACAAAGCTTGTGGAGATTACATTATTGACTGAAAGCTATATAATAGGGCTCACCAATACTTGGTGAGCTTCATGTTAGTGTTACTAAGCCCTGATACAAGTTTAGAGAGAGCAGGTTCATAGCGAGCTCAACCCTCCTATTTCCTTCCCATGAGGCATGGTGTACAAGACTTGAACAAACTCACAAATAATCATCAAGTTTGGCCAAGTTTGATTCTATTTGGTCTACTTTTGTCTATTCAACTTTACATGCACTGGGGCCTTGAACTCTATATGATTTTTGAGTATACCAACATTTTGTCAATCTTTTTGTTAGTTTTGTTAGTTTTGCCAAGAACATCCTGAAGAAAAATGTTGCATACCTCGCAGGGGCAAGATTGTGGAAGCCTTGCAAGTGCAGGAATAAGATATAGGCATAGTTGTAGACTCACCACTCGCTGGGTTGTGGATGAGTGGACCCTACAGGGAGCAGGTTACAAAGTCTTTAGATCATTATACGTTATGGATCCTGCAGGGAGTGGGTTACAAAGTCTTTAGATCATGAATGTGTTGTGAACCTCTCAGGCATAAAGTTGTGGAAGCCTTGCAAGTAGTTGTGGACCCTGCTGTAGAAGCCTAAGAAAGGCCATTTGTTAAATTATGGTATGTTCTATGCTTAGAGTAGTTTACTTATTTTTTCTTCTTATTTTACTTACATATACATTAAGTAAAGTGCAGATAGAACATTAAATGATCAACAGAAAACAAGCCAAGACGAGACACAAGATGTGGCGGCTAGCCAAGGACAAACCCCAATGTAGGGAAACCCTTTGATCAAATCTTTTTTTACCTTCAATAGTTCAGTAGAGAGAAATAGTACAAAATCTGATTTCTGTAATTTTATATCAGCGACAACAAACCCTAGATCAGCTAAGTCAAAATTGGTCAAACTAGCTGAAATTAACCTCTAAAATACTTGGTCAATTTCTGGTCAACTTGTCCTTGAACGACCTGAAGAAACAACCCTTGAACAACCCCAAAAGTTCAATCAATTTGCAGATTTATGAAGTCAACTACAGCCCTACACTAGGGCAGTCAATACCAGTCAAACCAAAGGTTAGATTGCCTCGATTTTTGTGCCAAAAATTGCGGCCTGTCTAGGAGAGGCAACCACACCCAATCCACACTTCTAGAAGGTCAACGCTAGTCAAAGGGATAACCTGCTGCCCTAGTGTCCTCATTTTTGCGTTTTCTTTGCCCTAGGACGTCTTCCTTCTCGTCCACACGTGTGAGAGAGAGAAACTCCTTTTATGCGTAGGAGAGAGAGAGAGAGAGAGAGAGAGAGAGAGAAGATGAGTGAATTGAATTGTCCAAATGAGAAGAATGCTCCTTGTATTTCTATGCAAATGTTGAGGTTGAATAGACATGACTATTGGGCTTCTGAGCCTACATAAGTTTGTTGGCCGACCTTGACAATTTGTCCATAATCAAAATAAATTCATATCGCAATAAATACTTATCAGAATCAGAGGATCTTTAGATCAATCCTACACCTCTCGATGAGAGAAATCTAGGAAAAATATCAGAAGCCATAAATAAGGTGATCCACATGGAGTTTGGCCCTAGTTGCCAATTTTAACACTCCCTTTCAACTAGGGAGAACTTCATCTGCAATCCGTCAGACCGTTGCTGCTATCCATCCATCAAATGCACTATCCTGTACAACTTGACCCCACTCTGCTCTGCTCTGCTTTGCTCTGCTCGAACTATGAAGAAGAAGAAATGATGAAGGATGTATCATACCATCTTCCACTGAGCCGAAGTCAGTCTCAGAGTGTGAACCACTCTCACTGATCCCAGATCAATGGAGGTCATCCTAGCATAGGGAGTACGGTAGATACAACGATGCGTCCATCGATAGTACTACTATGGTCCCTATCCTCATTTCCCTACTCATTGATCAGAAGAGAGGTACTTCCCATGAGTCCTAGACTGCATGGGTAGGATGCCTCGACAGGAGAACTAATCATCCTGTCCAGTGGATGCCATGGAGAACTAATCATCTTGGCCTACAAGAGAACTAATCATCATGCTCTACAGTCACCACGGAGAACGAATCATCCCAGCCCACAGGAGAACTAATCATCCTGTTCCACAGTCGCCACAGGGTGTCACACGGGAAGGTTGAACCTTTACCTTGTACTTAGTGCACCACCAAATGATGGTGAGTCACCTTGTGGTCACATGTCGCTCCAAGAAGTACCTCGCGCCCCTTGGAGCTCTTAGAGCTCAATACACCATAGTCGACCCTCATAAGAGGGTCTCTGAATGACACCAAGTCATTCTCGGAAAGTCAGAAATTTGACCTTTTCTAGGGGCTTTGTCAAAATGTTGACGACCTGTTCATCTGTACCGATATGTTGGAGCCTTATTGCTCCTCACTCCACCATATCTCGAATATAGTGGTCCCTGATATCGATATGTTTGGAGCGATTATGAAATACGGGATTCTCTGATAAACAGATCCCGCTTTGGTTGTCACATAGAATCACGGTGGTATCCAATGTAAATCCGAATAGCTCACTGAAGAACTTTTGCAACCAGACTACCTCACAGGAGGCCATGCTAGCAGCAATGTATTCTACCTCAGCGGTGCTCAAAGCCACCGACTTCTGCTTCTTGCTCATCCAGGATATCGAGGTAGATCCCAAAGAGAAAAAACACCTGGAAGTGCTCTTTTGGTCCACCACACTGCCTGCCCAATCAGCGTCAGTACATCCAAGTAGTCTCACATCTTCGGCAGTGTATCTCAACCCATGAATGATTGTGCCACGAAGATATCTCAACAGATACCTGGCACCAATCCAATGTGAGTGGTGAGGCTCAACCATATGTTGACTCAATGTGTTGACTGTAAAGCATATATCTGGACGGAAGTTCACCAAGAACATTAATGCTCTGACGAGTTGACGATACTTAGTAGCATTTTGTAAAGCAGGTCCAGCAGCACTACCGCTCAACTTCTTGAAGTCAAGCTCCATCGAGGTAGTTACGGGCTTGCAGTCCACTATGTCGAATTTTTCCAATATTTTCACCACATATTTTCCTTGAGATAGGAAAATCTACCTTGGTTTTTGCCAAACTTCCAGTGCTAGGAAATAGTGCATAAGTCCTAGGTCTTTCATCTCGAACTCAGAAGCCAACTCCCTCTTACATTCGTGAATGAGAGGGTCTACACCTTTTAGAAAGAGGTCATCAACATATAGCACTAGTATGAGAGGCTTGTCATCTATAACCTTAAAGTAAAGGTTAGGGTCAGCTTCACTCCTAGTGAATCACAACTTCATCAAGTAGCTATCGATCCTCTCATACCATGCTCGAGATGCTTGCTATAGCCCATAGAGGGCCTTCTTCAACCTGCACACATGAGATTGTCGATCATAAATCTCAAATCATTCGGGTTGCTCCACATAGACCTCCTCTTTGATCAAACCATGTAAGAACGTGGTCTTGACATCCATTTGATCTAGGTTCCATCCTTGCGAAGCAGCAAGGGGTATGATCGAGCAGATGATGGTATATCGGGCAACAGGTGCAAATATCTCATCATAGTCTATACCTTCCTTCTGGGAGAAGCCACGAGCGACAAAATGAGCCTTATACTTTTCCGCACTTCCATTAACTGCATGCTTTATCTTGTAAAGCCATTTTGAAGTGACCACTGCTTTGTCTTGGGGTCTGGGGACCACATCCCATAGATCATTTTTCATAATGGACTCATATTCCTCGGCCATAACATCCTTCCATACTTGATGCTTGACGACATCTGTGAATGACGAAGGCTCATTTTGGATGATCGTGCTCATGATGGTCAGGTATCCCTGATTCCTGTTCGGCTTCTTACTTTCACGGAAGGTTCTTTGGGGTGCAATGTGTCCTTCAGCATCATCAAGTGTCACCCTAAGCCATGAAGGCCTCTTCCTAGAAGAGGAAGGCTCTTGCAGAGGAGGATCAATAGGATCCATAGGTTCTTCCACATTGGGCATCGTCTCATCTTCTTTTTCCTTCAGTTCCTCGGTGTCAGCTTCTTTAGATCCCCTTAAAGTAGGAAGATTGTCTACCTTGCTAAGAGCCATATTTTCGTCAAAGGTGACATCATGACTAATCTCGACTTCCCTTTGACCAGCGACATAGATTCTATAGCCCTTAGTATTTTCGCTATAGCCCACGAAGATTCATTTCTTTCTAGATGCACCCAATTTATTTCTTTTTCTTTAGGCACATGAAAATATACAGGGCTTCCAAAAATTCTAAAATGAGATACGTCAGGGTTCTTACCGGTGAACATTTCTTCGGGAGTCTTGGAACCCAATGCTTGATGAAGGCATTGGTTTTGTACATATACGGTGGTATTTGAAGCGTCGGCCCATAGAAACTTCGGAAGTCTTTGATCATGGAGCATAACACGGTCAACTTCCACAATTGTACGATTCTTCGTTTCCGCCACACCATTCTGTTCATGAGTATATGGTGTAGTAGTCTCCCTCTTA
The DNA here is from genome assembly GCA_000404065.3 of Pinus taeda. Taxonomy (NCBI): domain Eukaryota; kingdom Viridiplantae; phylum Streptophyta; class Pinopsida; order Pinales; family Pinaceae; genus Pinus; species Pinus taeda. The sequence goes on along the minus strand of APFE030945809.1, from coordinate 111,924 downwards.
ATACCAACCTCTTTGCAAAAGTCATGAAACTCATTGGATTCATATTCAGTCTCATTATCAGTCCTTAAGATCTTGATCTTCTTTTTGGTTTGATTCTCGATCAAGGCTTTGAAATGTCAAACCCAGGAGAACACTTCATCCTTTTTTTCAAGAAGTATATCCAAGTCTTGCGAGAATAATCATCTGTAAAAGTGAGGTAATATAAATATCATCCCCCAAGGAGTTCACAGACATCATACCGAATATGTGTCTGAGTGAACCAACTGCAATATATCAAAGTTCTTGCTTTGGCTTGAGGGGAATGGTCTCCTTTTGAGCTTCCCTTCAGCACATCTTGGGCATACACCTTCTTTCTCTAATCTGAACTCGGGCATCCCGGTCACCATTTTTCTTACATCGAGTAGATCTTTATAATGAAGGTGAGCAAACCTCTGCGCCATAGTTCAGATTGAAGAGATGTGTCACAAGACATGACACCTAGTAGACTTCCACTGACCTGATATAATGAATCAACTGAAACCTTTATGAATCAATAAGTCAATTTCCCAGCGAGTCTAGGGGAGCAGTAGTAAATAGAGTTGTTGGTAGATAATATTCATCTTGCTTATTGTTAACAGTGTTAGTTTCATACTTGGAATTTCTTGCCTTCTTGAATGGTTGTCCTCTTCCTTGATTTCCGACACTTCTTTTACCTCTGCCATTTGACCTGCCATTCCTTTGATTGCCTTGAGAGGGATTTTGATCATTGTCTTGGTGTGAGTCCCTTTTATCAGGGCACTCCCTTGCATAGTGACTTGTTTTATTGCAATTGTAACATCGTCCTTTTCTTCCACCCTTTGGTCCAGCCTTTCCTTTGAATTTAGCCCCATAATTGTTTCTTCTTTTAGTATGAGAAGAAAAGACGGAGGGATGACCTTTAAGTATGGGTATTTCTTGCTCTTCCATCCTCGTTTCTTTTTGAATGCATCTGGCCATTAATTCCTCAAATCCAGGAATTACGTTATTGTTTAGAAGAGTAGTCCTGAATATATACCATTCAAATGGCAGTTCTCTAAGAGTTGTGAGTGTCATTTCCCTGTCAGGAATTACTTCCCCAATAGATAGGAGATCATTCTTGATCTCGGTGATCCTTAAGAAATATGCTTGCATACTCTCATCTTTGCCCTTCTTAATTTCCTTCAACTTATTTCTAAGAAACAAGATTTGATTTGCATCACTAACTTTAAATAAACTCACCAGTCTATCGTAGAATTCCTAGGAGGTGTTCAGCTCGGAAACATAGGCCACCAAGCGTTTGTCGATAGAGTCCTGGATGATTTTCCTTGCTTTGACTTTTCCCTTGGTCCATTTGTTCCTAGCAGCAGCAAATGCATTTGATGGAGGCTCAACAATCTCGCCTCTCACATGGTCCAACACATCTTGCTCTTCTAATCTTAGATCGAGAGACATCTTCCATTCGTTATAGTTAGACTTCTCACGGAGTTTGTCTTTAACAGGGAAGTGTGTTGAGGACCCCATGATTTCTTTGTAAGATAGCCTTGCTAACTTGCTTTTTGGTGATTGCTCTTGCTCTTGCTCTTGCTTGGGCTTTGTCTTCACCTCAACTCTAATACCATGTTAAATTATGATATGTTCTATGCTTAGAGCAGTTTACTTATTTTTCTTCTTATTAGCCACAGATTAGCAATCATATATACATTAAGTAAAGTGCAGATAAAACATTAAATGATCAACATAAAACAAGCCAAGACAAGAGACACAAGATGTGGTGGCTAGCCATGGACAAACCCCAATGCAGGGAAACCCTTTGATCAAATCTTCTTTTATCTTCAATAGTTTAGCAGAAAGAAATAGTACAAAATCTAAATTTTGTAATTTTATATTAGCAGCAGCAAACTCTAGATCAGCGAAGTCAAACTTGGTCAAACCAGTTGAAATTGACCTCTAAATTACTTGGTCAATTTCTGGTCAACTTGTCCTCGAACAGCCTGAAGAAACAACCCTTGAACAACCTCAAAAGTTCAGTCAATTTGCAGATTTTTGAAGTGAACTGCAACCCTAAACTAGGGTAGTGAATATTGGTCAAACTAGAGGTCAGATTGCCTCGATTTTCGTGCCAAAAATTGCAGCTTGCCTAGGAGAGGTAACCACACCCAATCCGCACTTCTAGAAGGTCAACGCTGGTCAAAGAGATGACCTGTTGCCCTAGCGTCCTTTTTGCATCTTTTGTCTTAGGACGTCTTCCTTTTTATCCACACATGTGAGAGAGAGACTCCTTTTATGCATAGGAGAGAGAAAGAGAAGATGAGTGAATTGAATTGTTGAAATGAAGAGAATGCTCCTTGTATTTATATGCAAACGTTGAGGTTGAATAGACATCACTGTTGGGCTTTTGGGCCTACATAAATTTGCTGGCTGACCTTGAAAATTTGTCCATAATCAAAATAAATTCATATCTCCATAAATATTTATCGGAATCAGATGATCTTTAGATCAATCCTACACATCTCGATGAGAGGGATCCAAGAAAAATATTAGCTGCCATAAATAAGATGACTCACATGGAGTTTGGCCCTAGTTGCCAATTTTAACACCATTGCAATGTAGAAATTTGGGAAATTATTGAAGAAAGTTGCATAGTAAAATTATAGGAGTATTGCAAGACATAATTATGAAAATCCAAGTTGTGTATAATGGAAAAACTTAGTCGTCAATGATCGCAATGTTGTTATTTGTTGATACGTTTTCCAATATTCACTAATCGAAAATGTTTTGTTGCTAAAGCTTTTAAATGATAAATCTCGTTCCATTGAAAATAAAACAATTGTCATTTTTTCCCTATAAGATACATCAATTCCTTTGATGTTGTAATTCCTTCAACATTAAGGAAAACATCATAAAAGTTTGACGAAATCATTATATAATAATGATCCATTTGTCATATTCCAGAAATAATTATTGTCAGGTTTTTGTTAGGTTTGGAAAGTTTAATTTGACATAGAGAATTTGTTTAAATTGGAATCTAGGGCCAAACTCCATGTGGGTCATCTTATTTATGGCAACTGATATTTTTATTGGATCTCTCTCATCGAGAGGCATAGGATTGATCTAAAAATCATCCGATTTCGATAAGTATTTATGAGGATATGAATTTATTTTGATTATGGACAAATTGTCAAGTCGGCCAGCAACTTATATAGGCTCAGAAGCCCAACAATCATGTCTATTCAACCTCTATGTTTTAGTATAAATAGAAGAGCATTTGAAGTCATTTGTCTCACACACACTCACTCTTGTGATCTAACTTCATCCTGTTTTGGGTTTGATGAAGATGAGAGCTAGAGGGAGTGTCCTAAGGGATAATGTTGCCTTGATCTAGAGGGCAGAAAAATGGAAAAGCCGGAAAAGCTGGAAAAGTCAGAATTGTTGGAAAAGTTAGAAAATCCGAAAAAGATAGAAAATCTGGAAAAGCCAAACTGCCGGAAAAGCTAGAAAAGATGGAAAAGCCGGAACATCGGAGAAGCCAGAAAAGGCGGAACTGCCGGAAAAGCCAGAACTCCGGAAAAAGTCGAAACTGCCTAAAAGTTGGAAAAACCAGAATTGTCGTAAATGCCAGAAAAGGCAGAAAATCTGGAAAAGCTAGAACTTTCGGAATTGCCGGAAAAGTTGGAAAGTCGGAAAAGTCGGAACTGCCAGAACGGTTGGAAAAGCCTGAACTGTTGAAAAATCTGGAACGGCTGGAAAAGTCGAAACTGATGGGAACAACTGGAACTGTCGGGAACAACGGGAATGCCGAGAATAGCCGGAACTGCTAGAACTGCCGAGAACTGCCGAAACAGTTGGAGCATCTGTAGCAACAAATACACCAAGTAGGCAATGTTATAGCTAGCATGCAACAACAAGCATGCGAAGGACAACAAGTAAGCAAAGGTGTAGCCAACACATAGGTCATGATGGCAACATGGTGCAGCAATGGCACATAATGCAGTACAATGATGGGTACAGTCATGATTAATGAAACGTGATGAGGTCAACATGATGACGAAATGCAGTACAACGATAGGTGAAGGAGTCCCCTTGGAGGATTAGTTGAAGCAAAATGTCTTCAACTGATCTCATGTATCATGTTTTTAGAGATGATTTATGCTCTTATCTAGATAAGTCAAAGTGTTGACTTCTATTGTAAATGTACCATCTCTCTCTCTCTCTCTCTGTGCTGAACTATTGAAAAACATATAAGAAGAATTGATTAAGGGTTTCCCCACATTGGGGTTTGTCCTTGGCTAGCACCACATCTTGTGTCTTCTTGTTTTGGCTTGTCTTCTGCGATTTATGTTTATGTTCTATCTGCAGTTTACTTTAATGCTGATGTGATTGCTAATCTGGAAAAGCTCTGGAGCTAACTATGAAAATTGAAATAAATTGCTCTAAGCATAGAACATACCTAAAATTAACATGGCATCAAAGCTGGGGTGAAGACAATGCCCAAGCAATAGTGAAAGAGAAATCACCGAAGACAGTTGGGAAAGGACAAAAGGATCAGCAGATTGTTCATCCCTCTTCAAATTCACCGAGGGTGAAGTCGACGCAGAGAATATTATCAGAATGGCGCAACGAAAGTTTCTGATGGCCTACCTAAAGATCACTTCATTGGGAAGTTCGGATCTAAGGGTGGAAGGAAAGGCAGATGCCTTGGTTGCAATAAGTTCAGCGATTATGCGAAGGAGTGTCCGAATGAAAAAGACATATCTCTTGATGAAGATAACAATCATTCTAGGGACATCTTCAATGATCAAAGGAATGACAGGTAATGCAGGTCATCAAGGAAATGGTCGACTCTTCAAAGAAAGCAAGGAACCCCAGGTATGAAGAATCAAATGCTGTTTTTGATAAGATAAAGAAGCGTTATCTTGTATTGGCCCTCTCCTTCAGATTCTTTGGGAATCTGGCTTATTGATTGTAGTGCTTCAAGGCACTTCATTGGATAGTAGGGTGCACTCTCTAATTTGGTAGAGATGGAAACAATCGTGGGATTATACTTGGAGTCGATGGCACCTATCTTAGAGAGGGTGTAGGGAATGTTACCTCTCAATTAAATAAGGGTAACTCGTTTCATTTACAAAATCTTTTTTATGTACCTAATCGCAAGAAGAACCTAGTGTCCATTTCGGCAATGGTATTCAAAGGTTATAGGGTGGCATTCATCGATGGAAGGTATGTGTTAAAAAATAGAATTTTCAAAGATGCTTTTTCTCATGGTTTCACGGTTGGCAATTTGTATCAAGTTGCAAGATGGTCCATTGGGACCATGTCCATTGACATATAGCACCGAAGTTCTGTGAGTCAGATGGTGACAGGGATGCCTGAATTCAAAAAGAGCATGAAAATACATGTCTGAGATGTATCGAAAGAAAATCTTACAAGGGGACCATTCCCCTCATGTGACAGTTCCACAGGTTTGAAACAACCCGAGGGGTTTGAGATTCATGATCGGGAATCTCATGTATACAAGAGGAAGAAATCCCTCTATGGCTTGAAGCAAAACACCCTGGGCATAGTATGAGAGGATTGATAGCTGTCTGATGAAGCTAAGATTCACTAGGAGTGAAACCGATCCAAACTTTTACTCGAAGGTTGTGGATGATAGACCTCTCATATCGACACCTTATGAGGACGACTTATTTTTGACAGGTGCAGGCCCTCTCATTTGCAGAAGTAAGAGGGAGTTGGATTCCGAATGTAGAATGATAAGCTGCAAGCCTGTGACTACCTCAAGGATCTTAACTTTCAGAAGTTATATGGTAGTGACGTCGGACCAGATTTGAGAAATGCCTCTGAGTTTCATAAACTCATACGCATTGATGTTCTTGGTGAACTTCCATCCTGACATATGTTTTGCAGTTAGCATGGTGAGCTCATATTTGGTTGAGCTTCACTGGATTGGTTCCAAGGATCTTCTGATATATCTTCAGGGCACAATCTCTCATGGATTTAGATACACTGCTAGAAATATGAAATTGCATGATTATTTGAATGACGAGTGGGTAGGCAGTGTGGAGGATCAGTAGTGCACTTCTTAGTGCTAGTTCTCTTTGGATTCTGCTTTGATAGAGCAAGAAGCAGAAGTCGGTTGCTATAAGCACTACCGAGATCGAATACATAGCTACGAGTATGATCTCCCGTGAAGCTGCATGGTTGCAGAAGCTCTTAAGTGAGTTGTTTGTACACATGATAAATACCACTGTGATTCTTTGTGACAACTAGAGGTGGGATTTGATTATTGAGGAATCCTATATTCGATGATTGCTCCAGCAGATAGATATCAGATATTGCCTTATCTGGGATATGGTAAGTCGATGAGTGAGGAGGCTCCATCACATTGAGACTGATGTACAGGTTGCAGACATTTTGTCAAAACCCTGGGGAAAGGTCAAATCTGTAACTTTCCCGAACGACTTGGAGTCGTTGAGAGACCTTCTTATAAGGGTCCTACATGTTGCATTCATTGAGCGTTGGGAGCTCTGAGGGGCTTGAGGTACTTACTGGAGTAACATATGACCACAGGGCGACTCACCCTCCCCTGGTGGTGCGCTATGTACAAGATGATTAGTTCCCCTGTGGCGACTGTGGAACAGGATAATTCGTTCTCTTGTGGGTCAAGATGATTCGTTCTCCGTGGCGACTGTGGAATAGGATGATTCATTCTCCCGTGGGCCAGGATGATTTGTTCTCCATGGCAACTGTGGAACAAGATGATTCGTTCTCCTGTGGGCTAGGATGATTCGTTCTCCATGGCGACTGTGGAACTAGATGATTCGTTCTGCTGTGGGCTAGGATGATTCGTTCTCTGTGGCAACTGTGGGCTAGGATGATTCGTTCTCCGTGGCATCCACTAAGAGGATGATTTGTTCCCCTATGGATAGGATGATTCGCTCTTATGTTGAGGCATCCTATCCATGCAGTTTGGGACTCATGGGAAGTACCTCTCATCTTATCAATGAGCAGGGAAATGAGGATAGGGACCATAGTAGTTCTATCGATGGACACATCATTTCATCTATCGTACTCCTTATGCTAGGATGACCTCCATTGATCTGGGATCAATGAAACCGATCTGGGATAAGTATGAGTGGTTTGAGACACTCTCTTGTGATATTGATCTAGGATCAATGAAACTAATCTGGGATCAATATGAGTGGTTTGAGACACTCTCTTGTGATATTGATCTGGGATCAATAAAACTGACTTCGGGTCAATAAGAGTGATGTGACACCCTCTCTTCAGATGAAACTGACTTCGGGTCAGTGGAGAATGGTATGAGACATTCTCGATCAATTCTTGTTCTTCATGGTTCAGCAAAGCAGAGCAGAGAAAAACAAAGCAAAGCAGAGCTCAACAAATTAGAGCAGAGCAGAGCAATGCAGGGCACTGATGGCAGAGATAATAAAGTCGGACATATGGATTAGCAGATGGAGTTCTCCCTAGTTGAGAGGGAGTGTTAAAATTGGCAACTAGGGCCAAACTCCATGTGGGTCATCTTATTTATGGCAATTGATATTTTTCTTGGATCCCTCTCATCGAGAGGTGTAGGATTGATCTAAAGATATCCAATTCCGATAAGTATTTATGAAGATATTAATTTATTTTGATTATGGACAGATTGTCAAGTCAACCAGCAATTTATGTAGGCTCAAAAGCCCAACAATCATGTCCTCTACGTTTTAGTATAAATAGAAGAGGAATTGTAGTCATTTGTCTCACACACACTCACTCTTGTGCTGTCACTTCATCATGTTTTGATTTTGATGAAGATGAGAGCTAGAGAGAGTGTCCTAAGGGATAATGCTACCCTGATCCAGAGGGCAGAAAGCTGGAAAAGCTAGAATTGTCGGAAAAGTCGGAAAAGCCAGAAAATCCGGAAAAGATAGAATTGCCGCAACTACTGCAAAAGCTGAAAAAATTGGAACATTGGAAAAATTAGAAAAGCCATAAAACCCGGAAAGTCCAGAACTGCCGGAAAAGCCGGAACTGCTGGAAAAGCCGAAACTGTCGAAAAAGCCGGAAAAACCAGAAAATCCGGAAAAGTCAGCACTGCCGGAAAAGACAAAAAAGCTGGAAAAGCCAGAACATCGTAAAAGCTGGAATTGTCGGAATTGCCGAAAAAGTTGGAACTGCCGGAATTGCTAGTACTATCGGAATTGTCGGGAACAACCGGAACTTCCAGAATTGTCGGGAACTGCCGGAACAGTTGGAGCATCTATAGCAACAAATACACCAAGCATGCAATGTTACAGCTATAATGCAACAACAAGTATGCTAGGGACAACAAGCAAGCAAGGTGCAACCAACACATAGGTTAGGATGGCAGTGTGGTGCAGGAATGGCAGATAATGCAATACAATGATGGGTACAATGATGATTAATGAAGCATGATGAGGTGCAACATGATGATGAAATGCAACGCAACGATAGGTGGAGCCACCCTAGAGAATTAGTTGAAGCAGCATGTCTTCAACTGATCTCATGTATCATCTTCTTAGAGATGATCTATGCTCTTATCTAGATGAGTCAAAGTGTTGACTTTTGTTGTAAATGTACTATCTCTCTCTTTCTCTCTCTCTCTACTGAACTATTGAAGAACATATAAGAAGAATTGGTTAAGGGTTTCCCCACATTGGGGTTTGTCCCTGGCTAGTGCCACATCTTGTGTCCTCTCTTGTCTTGGCTTGTCTTCTACGATTTATGTTTATGTTCTATCTGCAATTTACTTTAATGCTGAGGTGATTGCTAATCTCGAAAAGATATGGAGCTAACTATGAAAATTGAAATAAATTGCTTTAAGCATAGAACATACCTAAAATTAACAGAATTATTGTTGAGAGTTTTGTGAAGTTGCTATTGGGAAATTGGGTGATAGATTATAGGTAATGATTGATTTGTGCATTTACTCATGCAATGTATAAATATTGGTTCAAATTGTATGATCTGGTCTAATAATTGTTGAATTTGTGCATTGCTCCATTTTGTTGTTGTAAGAATTTTTCACATGGTATCAAAGCTAAAGCCGAGAAAATTTGTGAAACTCTGTATGATCTTTGATGTGTGACTTTGAAACTATGTGAACTATATTCAGGAGCTCATGGTGTTTTTCAGTGGTCTGTGGAAGAAGCATTGAAGCATGGAGTCTCTGTTGGCATGTATAGAAGTATTGAAATATCTATAGCGTAGAATGTGCAAGCTGAGCATGGAAAAGTGTGGATGGATCTACGGGCCGAGTGTGGAAGAGCTTGCATGGATTTGCGTGCAGAGGATTTGTTGTCTGGAACAATGTGGACTGAGACTGCATGGAAAACTTGTGCACTTTGTTGAGCATGGAGACCTGCGCAGAGATAAGGTGGAAGTGGATTTGCGTGTGGAGGATTTTTGTTGTGGCACAATGTTGACTGAGACTGCATGGAAAAGTTGTGGTGCACTTTGTTGAATGAATGAATGAATGAAATTTTAACATCCACAAGACTAGCTATAGTCCATGGGACCACTAGCGTCCCTGCTTTTTTCCTTTTGCAATTCAATCCTCTTATTATTCAAATTGATGATGAGTTGACCCAACCTATTAACAATCCCCTCAGTGAAAAGACGATGCCAGGAAACCGATGTTAACGTAATGTTGTAACTGTCTCTAATGTTTCTGAAAGCATCATATTCCAAAATGAAATGTTTTTCTGGTTCCACTGCCCCATAGGTGCAAAAAGTACACACCCACTATTCCTAAGCTTCTTTAGGTCTTTTCCACCGACCTGTTTCGCATCGTAATTGATGCGAGTTAGTTCTTAATTGAGCAATAAGAATCTTTGCTCTCCATGGAATGCTAGCTCCAATGTCCTTTTTTAGTTGGAGATCACACGTGGCGTTGAATTCTTGAGCATAATACTTCTTTCTACCTAGCTCTTTTCCCCACATATGCTTATGAAACTTTTCCATAACACAACTCTTCAAATCCTTTCTATTTGTGGGACATGCATTGATATAAATATTCCATTTTTGTATCCATTTTTTGTTTTGTCTCATCCAAGATTTCTTTCTTTCTTTCATTCTTTCATTGAAGATAACTTCAGGCCATCTACCTTCTCTCATTTGCTCAATTATTTGAAGATACGTTACGATATGCAGCATAGCCATTGCTTCGACAGACGTTGCTCCCGTTTCACTTAGCGTTATCTCATAAGAAACCGAACTTTTTATTTTAAACTTGCTCATGATCAAGCGCTTTTGGATTTTCTCAATTTGCTTCCATTTTGAGACAGGGATGTTGCTAGCCCATAATTCGCACCCATATAATATCATTGGACAAACTAGGAGCACAAAAAATGTGAAAATTTGCTGCAATAATTGATTTATTTCCCCTACTTATATATGATAAGTTATTTACCAATACCTCAGTAAATGCAAAATAAATTTAGTTGCAGACTTCACAAACTAGAACTGAAAATTAAATGACAAGAGAAACATCAACCTATGAACAATCACATTGACACACTTGTTTTTGGACAATCATCCCCGAAAAAACCCAATGTGGGAAAACCGATGGAACATATCTAAGGATTCTTATTATTGGCAGTAAATATCTGAATACAACCTATGATGCTCATTTAGCAATCCTTTATAGAGAAAACACTGGGAGAAATTTTGAGTTTTACCTCACTTTACCCTACAGAATTCCGGCTGACCCGCCACAAGACTGGCTAACCTTGGTTATTTCTGCGCTAGCTTTGCGTCAGCCCTGCATTAGCTTCTCTATCGTTTGTGTTAACTCTCCTAGCTATTATGGTAGTTCCGACAATTCTGGTTGTTCTGACAGTGCTAGATTCTGCGCTCTCCCGACTATTTCGGCAGTTCTGAATTCTGTGCTCTCTCTAATGTTCCGACAATTACGGATTCTGTGCTCTCCCAGCTGTTCCGACCGATCCCGTCAGTTTCGACAGTGCCGGCTATTCCAACAGTTCTGGATTTTGTGCTCTCCTGGCCACTACGCTGCCTCTCTGCAAGCTCTCTCCACCTCTCTGTTCTGTATTTTTCGGAAAGTCCTTCTCCCAGATTCTCTCTGCCCCTCAGCTGCAAGATCTCCCCAATCAATTTTCCTCATGAGAACTTTTCACCTCATAAAATCAATTTCCTCAATCTCTGTGTGTTTCCAAATGAACCCAAAGCATCAATTTTATACTTTTTTTATGTTGAGTCTTCAACGACCGAAATTAAGTCTCTAATCAAAGACTAAGATTAAAACATGACTTGATCCGTCTTCTAAATCATTTTCACCTATATTTTGATTAATACCCATTGATATTTTAATTTCCCTAAGTTTAGACTTAGGAACCCCATTAAAATATTAATTATTTTAATAAAATACAATCCAGCTGGAATTTCACCAAACGGTTTCTGGGTTATTTAGAAATCATGTGTCTTAGCCTCTCCACCAATTTTCAAGGCTAGATCACTTCTGATGCTACCAAAAACTAGCACTCTCTCTTAGCGAGGAAAGTGCTCTAGCAACAATGTCCCACTGCATGTTGCTCTATCTCTAAAGCATCTCTTTAATGCACTATTTCTGCCACCAACACTGTGCTGTTGCTACTATTGTATTGCTGCCCATGACACTGTCACTGCCACTGTTGCATCGGTACTACAACTCTCTCTCAAACTCAGCATCATTCTATTGAAAGAGATTTTCCAACATACCCATTTGTTCTCGAAATTGAACAAACTTGGCTCTTCCTAGAGCCTTGGTGAGTACATCTGCCACTTGATTTCCTGTGGGAGTGTACTCCAATTATACCGCTCCACGCTGAACAATCTTTGATAAACTGACACCGAATATTGATGTGTTTGGATCGATCATGAAATATTGGATTTTCAGACAACTTGATACAACTTTGATTATCACAGAAGATCCTTGTCGCTTCCATCCTTATCCTGAATAGATTTACAAGCAGTTTCCTGAGCCATATCGCTTCACATGTTGCTTTGCTAGCTGCCATATACTCAGCTTCAACAGAGCTCAGAGCTACAGACTTTTGCTTCTTATTGCACCAAGAGGTCATCCTAGATCCAATATTGAAGCAATACCCAGTGGTACTTTTCTTGTCCACTGAACTTCTTGCCCAATCTACATCAGTGAATCCACTCAATTCAATATCATTGCCCTTGGTGTAACTTAATCCAAAATTTACCATTCCCCACACATACCTGAGAATGTGCTTTGTTGTTGCCTGGTGCACCCTTTTTGGTTCCACCTTGAACTGACTAAGGGTGTTGACAGCATAACACAAGTCTTCCCTGGTGTTGACCAGATACATAAGTGACCCAATGAGTTGTTTGTATAAGGTGGGGTCCACTTCCTTGTCTCCTGAAGCATCTATTTTCTTCCAATTGGTAATCATAGGCGTAGCCATAGGTCGACAATCCTACATTCTGAATCTTTTCAAAATTTTTGATGCATATCTTCCTTGGCCAAGGAAGATCTCACCATCTTGCTGCCAAACTTCCAATCCCAGAAAATAGTGCATTAGCCCCAAATCCTTCATATCAAACTCAGTTTCTAGGTTCTTCTTACAATCCTCTATGAGTCTGGATGATCTTGTCAAAAATAGATCATCCACATACAATACCAAAATCAATGGCTCACCTTCTACCAACAGATAATAAAGTTTGGGATCAATATCGCTCTTGATGAATTTCAATCGTTGTAAGTAGTTGTCAATTCGACCATACCAAGCTCTAGGTGCTTGGATGCTTGTTTTAACCCGTACAAGGCTTTTTTCAATCTGCACATGAGTTCTTTGTTCATGTGTTTTGAAAACTTTTGGTTTTTCGATATATACTGTGAAAAATTCTAACCCGAAATTCTATTGCAGCCACTGATTTATATCACCTACTTATTCTTCACAATAAGTTATTTATGAAATCCCTTTAGCGGCATGGTTGCAGAAGCTCTTAAGTGAGCTGTTTGTACACATGATAAATACCACTGTGATTCTTTGTGACAACCAGAGGTGGGATTTGATTATTGAGGAATCCCATATTCGATGATTGCTCCAGCAAATAGATATCAGATATTGCATTATCTGGGATATGGTAAGTCGATGAGTGAGGAGGCTCCATCACATTGAGACTGATGTACAGGCCGCAAACATTTTGTCAAAACCCCGGGGAAAGGTCAAATCTATAACTTTCCCGAATGACTTGGAGTCGTTGAGAGACCTTCTTATAAGGGTCCTGCATGTTGCATGCATTGAGCGTTGGGAGCTCTGAGGGGCTTGGGGTACTTACTGGAGCAACATATTACCACAGGGCGACGCACCCTCCCCTGGTGGTGCGCTATGTACAAGATGATTAGTTCTCCTGTGGCGACTGTGGAACATGATAATTTGTTCTCCTGTGGGTCAAGATGATTCATTCTCCATGGCGACTGTGGAACAGGATGATTCATTCTCATGTGGGCTAGGATGATTCGTTCTCCGTGGCAAATGTGCAACAGGGTGATTCGTTCTCCTGTGGGCCAGGAAGATTCATTCTTCGTGGCGACTGTGGAACAAGATGATTCGTTCTCCTGTGGACAGGATGATTCGCTCTCATGTCGAGGCATCCTATCCATGCAATCTGAGACTCATGGGAAGTACCTCTCATCTTATCAATGAGAAGGGAAATGAAGATAGGCACCATAGTAGTTCTATCGATGGACACATCATTGTATCTACGGTACTCCCTATGTTAGGATGACCTCCATTGATCTGGGATCAATGAAACTGATCTGGGATCAGTATGAGTGGTTTGAGACACTCTCTTGTGATATTTCTCTGAGATCAATGAAACTGATCTGGGATCAATATGAGTCGTTTGAGACACTCTCTTGTGATATTGATTTGGGATCAATAAAACTAACTTCGAGTCAATAAGAGTGATGTGACACACTCTCTTCAGATGAAATTGACTTCGTGTCAGTGGAGAATGGTATGAGACATTCTCGATCAATTCTTGTTCTTCATGGTTCAGCAAAGCAGAGCAGCACAAAGTAGAGCTCGGAAGATTAGAGCAATGCAGGGCACTAATGGCAGAGATAGTACAGTCAGATATATGGATCAGCAGATGGAGTTCTCCCTAGTTGAGAAGGAGTGTTAAAATTGGAAACTAGGGCCAAACTTCATGTGGGTCATCTTATTTATGGCAATGGATATTTTTCTTGGATCCCTCTCATCGAGAGGTGTAGGATTGATCTAAAGATCATCCAATTCCGATAAGTATTTATGAAGATATGAATTTATTTTGATTATGGAAAAATTGTCAAGTCGACCAGCAACTTATGTAGGCTCAAAATCCCAACAGTCATGTCCTCTACGTTCTAGTATAAATAGAAGAGGACTTGAAGTCATTTGTCTCACACACATTCATTCTTGTGATCTCACTTCATCCTGTTTTGGGTTTGATGAAGATGAGAGCTGGAGGGAGTGCCCTAAGGGATAATGTTACCCTGATCCAGAGGGAAGAAAGCTGGAAAAGCTGGAAAAGCCGGAATTGTTGGAAAAGTCGGAAAAGCTAGAAAATCCGGTAAATCCAGAATTGCCGCAACTGCCACAAAAGCCAAAAAAGCTAGAAAAACTGGAAAAGTAGGAACATTGGAAAAACCAGAAAAGCCATAAAACCCGGAAAGGCCGGAACTGTCGAAAACGCCGGAAAATCCGGAACTGCTGGAAAAGTCGGAAAGCCGGAACTACCAAAAAGATGGAAAAGCCGGAACTGTCGAAAAAGCCGGAAAAGCCAGAAAATCCAAAAAATCCAGAACTGTCGGAAAAGATGGAAATGCTGGAAAATTCGGAACATCGGAAAAGCCAGAATTGTCGGAATTGCCGAAAAAGCCAGAAAAGCCGAAACTGCCGGAATTATTAGAACTGTCGGAACTGCTAGGAACAACCGGAACTGCCAGAATTTTCGGGAACTGCCGGAACAGTTGGAGCATCTATAGCAACAAATACACCAAGCATGCAATGTTACAACTATAATGCAACAACAAGTATACTAGGGACAACAAGCAAGCAAGGTGCAACCAACACATAGGTTAGGATTGCAGCATGGTGTAGGAATGGCAGATAATGTAGTATAGTGATGGGTACAGTCATGGTTAATGAAGTGTGATGAGGTGTAGCATGATGATGAAATGAAACACAATGATAGGTGGAGGAGTTACCCTGGAGAATCAGTTGAACCAGCATGTCTTCAACTGATCTCATGTATCATCTTCTTAGAGATGAACTATGCTCTTATCTAGATAAGTCAAAGTGTTTACTTCTGTTGTAAATGTACTATCTCTCTCTTTCTCTCTTTCTGCTGAACTATTGAAGAACATATAAGAAGAATTGATTAAGGGTTTCCCCATGTTGGGGTTTGTCCCTGGCTAGTGCCACATCTTGTGTCCTCTTGTCTTGGCTTGTCTTCTGCAATTTATGTTTATGTTCTATCTGCAGTTTACTTTAATGCTAATGTGATTGCTAATCTAGAAAAGATATGGAGCTAACTATGAAAATTGAAATAAATTGCTATAAGCATAGAACATACCTAAAATTAACAGAATTATTGTTGAGAGTTTTGTGAAGTCGCTATTGAAAAATTGGGTGAGAATTATAGGTAATGATTGATTCGTGCATTTGCTCATGCGATGTATAAATATTGGTTCAAATTGTATGATCTGGTCTAATAATTGTTGAATTTGTGCATTACTCTATTTTGTTGCTATAAGAATTTTTCACATGGTATCAGAGCTAAAGCCGAGAAAATTTGTGAAACTCTGTATGATCTTTGATGTATGACTTTGAAACTATGTGAATGATATTCAGGAGCTCATGGTGTTTTTCAGTGGTCTGTGGAAGAAGCATTGAAGCATGGAGTCTCTATTGGCATGTATAGAAGTATTGAAATACCTATAGCGTAGAATGTGCAAGTTGAGCATGGAAAAGTGTGGATGGATCTACACGCTGAGTGTGGAAGAGCTTGCATGGATTTGTGTGCAGAGAATTTCTTGTCTGGAACAATGTGGACTGAGATTGCATGGAAAAGTTGTGGTGCACTTTGTTGAGCATGGAGACTTGTGCAGAGACAAGGTGGAAGTGGATTTGCGTGTGGAGGATTTGTTTTGTGGCACAATATGGATTGAGACTGCATGGAAAAGTTGTGGTGCTCTTTGTTGAATGAATGAAATTTTAACATCCACAAGACTAGCTATAGTCCATGGGACCACTAGCGTCCCTGCTTTTTTCCTTTCACAATTCAATCCTCTTATTATTCAAATTAATGATGAGTTGACCCAACCTATTAACAATCCCCTCCGTGAAAAGACGATGCCAGGAAACTGATGTTAACGTAATGTTCTAACTGTCTCTAATGTTTCTGAAAGCATCATATTCCAAAATGAAATGTTTTTCCGATTTCACTGCCCCATAGGTGCAAAAAGTACACACCCACTATTCCTAAGCTTCTTTAGGCCTTTTCCACCGACCTGTTTCGCATCGTAATTGATGCGAGTTAGTTCTTAATTGAGCAATAAGAATCTTTTCTCACCATGGAATGCTAGCTCCAATGTCCTTTTTTTTTGGAGATCACACGTGGCGTTGAATTCTTGAACACAATACTTCTTCTTTCTACCTAGGTCTTTCCCCATATATGCTTATGAAACTTCTCCATAACACAACTCTTCAAATCCTTTCTATTTGTGGGACATGCATTGATATAAATATTCCATTTTTGTATCCATTTGTTGTTTTGTCTCATCCAAGATTTCTTTCTTTCTTTCATTCCTTCATTGAAGATAACTTTAGGCCATCTACCTTCTCTCATTAGCTCAATCTTCGAAGATACCTTATGAGACACACCATAGCCATTGCTTCGACAGAAGTTGCTCCCGTTCACTCAGCGTTATCTCATAAGAAACCGAACTTTTTATTTTAAACTTGCTCATGATTAAGCGCTTTTGGATTTTCTCAATTTGCTTCCATTTTGAGACAGGGATGCTGCTAGCCCATAATTCACACCCATATAATATCATTGGACAAACTAGGAGCACAAAAAATGTGAAAATTTGTTGCAATAATTGATTTATTTCCCCTACTTATATATGATAAGTTATTTACCAATACTTCAGTAAATGCCAAAATAAATTTAGTTGCAGACTTCAAAAACTAGAACTGAAAATCAAACGACAAGAGAAACGTCAACCTATGAACAATCACATTGAAACACTTGTTTTTGGACAATCATCCCTGGAAAAACCCAATGTGGGAAAATCGGTGCAACAGATCTATGGTTTCTTATTATTGGTAGTAAATATCTGAATACAATCTAGGATGCTCATTTAGCAATCCTTTATAAAGAAAGTAATGGCGGAAATTTTGAGTTTTACCTCACTTCACCCGGCAGAATTCCGGCTGACCCGGCACAAGATTGGCTAACCTCGGTTATTTCTGCGCTAGCTTTGCGTCAGCCCTGCATCATCTTCTCTGCCGTCTGTGTCAACTCTCCTAGCTGTTTTGGTAGTTCCGTCAATTCCAGTTGTTTTGACAGTGCTAGATTCTGCGCTCTCCCAGCTATTTTGGCAGTTCTGAATTCTGCGGTCTCTCTAATGTTCCGATAATTATGGATTTTGTGCTCTCCTAGCTGTTCTGACCGATCCTGTCAGTTCCTACAGTTCCGACTATTCCAACAGTTCTGGATTTTGTGCTCTCCCGGCTACTGCACTGCCTCTCTGCAAGCTCTCTCCGCCTCTTTGTTCTGTATTTTTCGGAAAGTCCTCCCAGATTCTCTCTACCCCTCAGCTGCAATATCTCCCCAATCAATTTTCCTCATGAGAACTTCGCACCTCATAAAATCGATTTCCTCAATCCCTGTGTGTTTCCAAATGAACCCCAAACATCAATTTTATACTTTTTTCTGTTGAGTCTTCAACGACCGAAACTAAGTCTCTAATCAACGACTAAGATTAAAACATGACTTGATCCGTCTTCTAGATCATTTTCACCTATATTTTGATTAATACCCATTGATATTTTAATTTCCCTAAGTTTAGACTTAGGAACCCCATTAAAATATTAATTATTTTAATAAAATACAATCTGGCTGGAATTTCACCAAATGGTTTCTAGGTTCTTTAGAACTCATGTGTCTTAGCCTCTCCACCAATTTTCAAGGCTAGAGCACTTCCGATGCTACCAAAAACTAACACTCTCTCTTAGCGAGAAAAGTGCTCTAGCAACAATGTCTAACTGCATGTTGCTCTGTCTTCGAAGCATCTCTTTTATGCACTATTGCTGCCACCAACACTGTGTTGTTGCTACTATTGTATTGATGCCCATGACACTGTCACTGCCACTGTTGCATATGTACTACAACTCTCTCTCAAACTCAGCATCATTCTATTGAAAGAGATTTTCCAACATACCCATTTGTTCTCGAAATTGAACAAACTTGGCTCTTCCCGAAATTGAACAAACTTGGCTCTTCCTAGAGCCTTGGTGAGTATGTCTGCCACTTGATTTCCTGTGGGAGTGTACTCCAACTATACCGCTCCACGCTGAACAATGTTTGATAAACTGACACCGAATACCGATGTGTTTGGAGCGATCATGAAATATTGGATTTTCAGACAACTTGATACAACTTTGATTATCACAGAAGATCCTTGTCACTTCCATCCTTATCCTGAATAGATTTGCACGCAGTTTCCTGAGCCATATCGCTTCACATGTTGCTTTGCTAGCTGCCATATACTCAGCTTCAACAGAGCTCAGAGCTACAGACTTTTTCTTCTTATTGCACCAAGAGGTCATCCCAAATCCAATACCGAAGTAATACTCAGTGGTACTTTTCTTGTCCACTGAACTTCTTGCGCAACCTACATCAGTGAATCCACTCAATTCAATATCATTGCTCTTGGTGTACCTTAATCCAAAATTTACAATTTCCCACACATACCTGAGAATGTGCTTTGATGTTGCCCAATGCACCTTTTTTGGTTCCACCTTGAATTGACTAAGGGTGTTGACAACGTAACACAAGTCTGCCCTAGTGTTGACCAAATACATAATTGACCCAATGAGTTGTCTATATAAGGTGGGGTCCACTTCCTTGTCTCCTGAAGCATCTATTTTCTTCCAATTGGTAATCATAGGTGTAGCCATAGGTCGACAATCCTACATTCTGAATCTTTTCAAAATTTCTGACGCATATCTTCCTTGGCCAAGGAAGATCTCACCATCCTGCGGCCAAACTTCCAATCCCAGAAAATAGTGCATTAGCCCCAAATCCTTCATATCAAACTCAGTTTCTAGGTTCTTCCTACAATCCTCTCTGAGTCTGGATGATCTTGTCAAAAATAGATCATCCACATACAATACCAAAATCAACGGCTCACCTTCTACCAATAGATAATAAAGATTGGGATCGATATCGCTCTTGATGAATTTCAACTGTTGTAAGTAGTTGTTAATTTGACCATACCAAGCTTTGGGTGCTTGTTTTAACCCGTACAAGGCTTTTTTCAATCTGCACATGAGTTCTCTTTTCATGTGTTTCGAAACCTTTTGGTTGTTCGATATACACTGTGAAAATTTCTAACCCAAAATTCTATTGCAGCAAGTGATTTATTTCACCTGCTTATTCTTCACAATAAGTTATTTATGAAATCCCTTCAAAAAATATTAAAATAAATTCTACTGCAATTATCACATAATTACACAGAAAATACATGCACAAGAACCAATCATATCAACACAATTGTTTTTGGACAATTGTGCCCGGAAAAATCCAATGTGGGAAAACTAGTGCAACAGATAAGGGTTTTATTACTCTTCATCAACAATTGCTTTGCAAAGAGTGATTTTATAGAGAAACTGAGAGAAAACACCTGAGGCTTTCTCTTGGAAACTTTATGACACCTTGGAGACCCTTCTCCCTCTTCTGCGTCACTTTGCGTGGTTCTGCGTCCTTTGCATCAGCGTGTGTGAGGGTTGCGCCTCCCTCTGCGATGTCTCTCAATGTCCCTGTGTCACCTCCTCCTCAATCACTCACTATTGTTGATTCCCTCATCTTCCTCCACCCTACAACTCTCCCTTCGAAATCAATCTCCTTCTCTTTGAGAATCGATTTTCCTTGCGATACTGAGTATTTTCTAGTGTATCTCCAAATTATCCTCAAGTCTTCTCTTATACTGTTCATGTTGATAAATCAACAGCCAAGATTAAGTCTCTAATCAATGGCAAGATTAAAACAGACTTGATCATCGTCTCTTAGAAGCTTCTCACCCTATCTTTATTAATACATATTAATATTTTTATTTTTCTAAGTTTAAACTTAGGAAGCCATTAAAAATATTAATTATTTTAATAACTCTTCATTCGGGTGGAATTTCTCCAAACGATTTATGGGCGTTGGAGATCTCATGTGCCTTAGCCTCTCCACCAAATTTCAAGGCTAGAGCACATCCGATGTTATCCAAAATCAACACTCCCTCTTAGCGAGGAATGTGCTCTAGTAGTGCTTAACCATAGAAGCATCACACTGATCCTCCACATCAATCCTCTATGTTGATGCTTGGCCTGCTGCGCCACATCCACTGCATTGTTGCTTCCTATATCATTTCACATGACACTGCCACTGCCACTGCCACATTTGTACTGCAGCTTCCTCTCAACACATTGCATCATGCTGCCCATAGCACTACCACTGCTAATTGTTGCATTGCAACTCCCGATACCTATCCATTTCTGTTACTAAAATGGATTCTTCACCATCCCCATCTTCTCCCTGAAATAAACAAACTTTGTTCTTCCTAGAGCCTTGGTGAGGATGTCTGACACCTATTCTCCTGTAGGAGTGTACCTCAACTGAACTGCCCATCGTTGGACATAGTCTCTGACAAAGTGACCCCTGATATCAATGTGCTTCGACCAATCATGAAATACTCAATTCTCAAAGAGCTTGATGAAACTTTGATTATCACACAAAGTCCTAGTCGCTTCCATCCTACTTCTGAACAGATTCACAAGCAATTTCTTAGGCTATATGGCTTCACACGAAGCTGTGCTAGTTACCATATATTCTGCTTCAGCTGAGCTCAGAGCCATGAATTTTTGTTTTCTACTACACCATGGGGTCATTCCTAATCCAATGTTGAAATAGTACCCAGTTGTACTTTTCCGATCTACTGAACTTCTAGCCCAATCCGCGTCAGTGAACCTACTCAGCGTAATGTCATTGCCTTGGGTGTACAATAGTCCATGCTCCATTGTTCCTTGTATATACCTGAGAACATGTTTGGATGCTGCCTAGTGCGCCCTCTTGGGTTCCACCATGAACTGACTAAGGGTGTTAACAACGTAACAAATGTCTGGCCTAGTATTGACCAGATACGTCAGGGACCCTATAAGCTGCATGTACAAGGTGGGATCAACGTGTTTGTCTTCTAATGCATCAATTTTCTTGCAATTAGTGATCATTAGAGTAGCCATAGCTCTACAGTCTTGTATCCTGAATCTCTTCAAGATCTTTGTAGCATATCTCCTCTGTCCAAGGAAGATCTCACCATTCTGTTGCCAAATTTCCAACCCCGGGAAATAATGCATCTGACCCAAATCCTTCATGTCAAATTTTGTGGCTAAGTTCTTCTTGTAGTCTTTGATGAGCCTGGATGATCCTGTCAGGAAAATATCATCCACATATAACACCAGGATTAGAGGCTCATTCTCAACGACAAGATAGTAGAGATTAGGATTTGCGTCACTCTTGACGAACCCCATCTTATGCAAGTAGCCATCAATTCGACCATACCATGCTCCAAGTATCTATTTAAGCCCATACAAGGGTTTCTTTAATCTGCATACATGATATTCCTTCTCACGTGTCTCAAAACCCTTTGGTTGTTCAATGTATACTTCCTCTTCTATCACTCCGTTGAAGAATGTCGTCTTGACATCCATCTGGTGAATCTCCCACCCCATTTGTGCTACAAGGGATTTCACGGTTCTAATAGAAATATACCTGGCTACTGGGGTGAAGGTTTCTTCGTAATCTATCCATTCCTTTTGAGAATACCCCTTAGCCACAAACCTGGCTTTGCATTTTTCCACTCTGTCGTCTGCAGCATACTTGACTGTAGATCCATCTCGAACCTACCACTAACGTGTCCTGAGGCCTAGGTACCACTTTCCAGACATCATTGGTCATTATAAAATTGTATTCATTCACCATAGCATCTACCCATACTTGATGTTGAACGACCTCCTAAAAGCTAGAGGGTTCGCCAAATGAGCTATTAGGTTCTGCTATTTATCTGGCTGTCTTCGCTCCCTTTTATAATTCTTGGGTGCACCAATGAAGTCCTCTGCATCCAGTAGAAACTATCGGAGTTCCCGGCTTGTTCTTCCACTAGTAGTGGGTACATCTATTAACTCTTCCTCTTCCTGAGATTCCTAATGTTCTGAAGCTTTTAATTTAGGAGAATTGTTGGTACTAGTTTATGCTGGTCAAAGTGGTTGGACCGACGAATCGTCTTTTGACTGCTCCTCGGAAGACATTTCTCAGGATTTCCTAAAGTCTCTATACTCCATGAACTTTACATCCCGTCAAACTACTACCATCCTACCCTTGGAAGATAAACTCTATATGCCTTAGAATTCTCGCTATATCCCACAAGATATCCTTTCTCAATAGTTTGATTTAATTTCTATCTCTTTTCTTCGGATATACTACAATACGCCAAAGTCCCAAATATCCTGAAATGACTGACTTCAAGTGTCTTCCCGGTGAAGGCCCTTTTCGGAGTAATTTTGCCCAATTCCCTGTGTGGAGCCATGTTTTGGACATCAACTGCCATGTTGCATGCTTCTTTCCACATGAATTTGGGCATATCCTGATCATACAACATTGCCCTCGTTGCTTCCACAATAGTGTTGTTTTTCCTTTCTGTTATTCCATTCTACTTCGGATTGTAGGGAATTGTCCACTCTCTTCTGATGCCTTCCTTAGCGCAAAAATCGATGAAGTCCTTGTCAACATACTCTCCACCATTGTCTGAGTGCAACACTTTTATCTTCTTTCCTGTTAGATTCTCCACTAGAGCCTTGAAGTCTTTGAATCGACCAAAAACCTCATCCGTAGTTTTCAGAAAATAGATCCAAGTCTTCCTGGAATGGTCATCGATGAAGGTGACGAAGTATTCCGCACCACTAAGAGATTTTGTGCACATAGGTCCACATATGTATGAGTATCAATCCTAGAACACTCTTAGCTCTATTGTTACTTCTGGAAAACACTGCTTCGGCATACTTGCCTAGAGCGCACCCTCTACATACATCATCTCATTCGGTACTTAATTCTGGAACTCTTGATACTGTTTTCTTGAGAATTCTTAGAGCCCCATGGTGTAAGTGTCCCATCCTCTTGTGCCATAGTTCATTCAAATCTTTATCTCCATCGCTGCCTATCAATGTCATTAGAGATTCTAGCTATAATTTATACAGTCTGTTACTTCTGATACCATTTTGGGCCTTCCTTTTCCAACTCGGGTGTTTGACATATACTTCCTCCTTAATGAATAAAACATCATAGCCCTTGTTTTGAAGTTGAGATACAGAGAGTATGTTCATCCCCAATCCTGGCACATGAAACACATTGGTTGCTCGAAATTGCTCTCTTGCTTCGGTTTGAAAGATTACAATACCTCTTCCTACGAGGGTACACTTTGCCTTATTTCCCATGGTGATCTGAAAATTCATCATTTCTTCCTGATAATTTGAAAAACATTCTCGAATTTCTGTCATATGCCACGAAGCTCCACTATCTATATACCAAACCTCAGAGGAGGCAGAGCTTGCTAGGCAAGCGACTTCTTCTTCCATTCTGGAAGCTAACATAGAATAATCGTGATCCATGTCCCTTGTGCTTTCTTCTTGAAATATGTGAGTTCTTTTGAGTTGATGCCTCTACATCATGCTCCTGACCCATGGCCGATCCGTCTCTCCTGTTGCCGGATCTCTGCTATTATACCATATGAAAATTTCTATCCCGAAATTCTACTGTAGCAACTGATTTATTTCAAAAAAGAAAATACATGCACAAGATCCAATCACATCAACGCAGTTGTTTTTGGACAATTGTCCCCGGAAAAACCCATGTGGGAAAATCAATGCAACAGATGAGGGTTTTATTAATCTTCAACTACAATCACTTTACAAAGAATGATTTTATAGAGAAACTGAGAGAAAACACCTGAGACTTTCACTTGGAAACACTCTGACACCTTGGAGACCCTTCTCCCACTTCTGCTTCACTCTGCGTGGTTCCGCGTCAGCCTGCATGAGGGTTGCGTATCCCCTGGACTGCGTCTCCCTCTGCACTGTCTCTCAATGTCCTTGTGTCACCTCCTTCTCAGTCACTGACTGTTGTTGATGCCTTCCTCTTCCTCCACCCTGCAACTCTCGCTCTGAAATCGATCTCCTTTTTGAGAATCAATTTTTCTTGAGATACTGAGTATCTGTCGGTGTATCTCCAAATGATCCTCAAGTCTTTTCTTATACTTTCCTTGTTGATGAATGAATGACCGAGATTAAGCCTCTAATCAACGACTAAGATTAAAACAGACTTGATCCTTGTCTCTTAGAAACTTCTCACCCTTATTTTTATTAATATCCATTAACACTTTTATTTTCCTAGGTTTAGACTTATGAATTCATTAAAAATATTAATTATTTTAATAACTCATCCGGGTGGAATTTCTCCAAACAATTTCTGGGTCTTGGAGATCTCATGTGCCTTAGCCTCTCCACCAAATTTCAAGGCTAGATCACATTCGATACTATCCAAAATCAACATATACCTATTCTTCTATCACCCCATTCAAGAACGTTGTCTTGACATCCATTTGGTGAATCTCGCATCCCATCTGTGCTGCAAGGGATATAATGGATTTGATAGGGGTATATCGAGCTACTGGGGCAAAGGTTTCCTTATAGTCTATTCCTTCCTTTTGCGCATATCCTTTTGCAACAAACCTACCCTTGTTCTTATCTACGTTGCCATCTGCAGCGTACTTGATCTTGTAGATCCATCTCGAACATACAACTGATATGTTCTCTGGTCTTGGTACAATTTCCCAGACATCATTTATCATGATAGAACTATACTCTTCTACCATGGCATCCACCCTTACTTTGTGTTGTATGACTTCTTGAAAACTAGAGGGTTCTTCAAAATGAGCTACCAATGCTTGGTACCTGTCAGGTTGTCTACACTGCCTTTTTTCGGCTCTAGGAGCTCCAACAAATTCTTTTGCATCCCTCAGAGTCTGTCGTAATTCTCGGCTAGTTCTTCCACTGGTGGTGGGAGGTTCCATATATTAACCTTCCGGTATCTGTTGTGACACTCCTGGCTCCTCTTCTCTTGAGGAGTTTCTAGTACTGGTTACAGTGCTTGAACCAGATACTTGTCTTCCTGCCATATTTGATCCCTGTTGCTGGACTAGAGGAGCATCCTCACCCTGTTATTCAAATGGTATCTCACGAGATTTATTGAAGGCTCTATCTTCCATGAAATTCACATCCCACCTTACTACAATCTTTCTACTGCTCAGAATGTAGATCTGATATGCCTTTGAAGTCTCACTGTGACCTACTAAATACCTACTTCAACAATTTGCTCTAATTTGCTCCACTTCTCTTCTGGAATATGGCAATAAGCTACACTTCCGAATATCCTGAGATGACTTACTTATGGATTCTTTCCTGTGAAAAATCCCTCTGTTATCTTCTTTCCTAAAGCCCTATGAGGAGTCTTGTTCTGAATGTGTACAACCACGTTGCATGCTTCTGCCCATAAAAATTTGGGTAGATTCTGATCGTATAACATCGCCTTTGCTGCTCCAACAATAGTTTTGTTCTTTCTTTTTGTGACTCCATCTCGTTTTGGATTATAGGGTGTTTTCCATTCTCTTCGGATCCTTTCTCTTGCACATAAATCAATGAATTTCTTATCCGTGTATTCTCCACCATTGTCTGAACGCAATATCTTGATCTTCCTTCCTGACATATTTTCCACTAGAGCCTTAAACTCTTTAAACCGACCAATGACCTCATCCTTGGTTCTCAAAAAATAGATCCAATTTTTCCTAGAATGTTCATCTATGAAGGTAACAAAATACTCAGTGCCATTCATGGCCCTTGTAGACGTCGGACTGCAAATGTCTGAGTGTATTAACGCCAATACACTCGTAGCTCTATTGTCGCTTCTAGAATATGCTACTTTAGCGTACTTACCTAGCACATAGCCTCTACATGTATCACCATGCTTGGTAGTAAGCACTGAAACCCCCATAACAATTTCCTTGAGCATCTGTAACGCCCCATGATGTAAGTGTCCCATACTCCTATGCCAAAAATCTTTTAATTCTTTTTTTCCATCGACATTACTCCTTATGAGTGCCATAGGAGACTCGACTTGCAGCGTGTATAATCTGTTGCTTCGAGTTCCAATCTGGACCCTCTTTTTCCACCTTGGATGTTTGACATATACTCTATTACCAGTGAAATATACATCATATCCCTTATCTTGTAATAGAGAGACAGAAATCAAATTCATTCCCATACCTAGCACATGCAATACATTCATGGCCCAAAGATCCCGCTGTTGTCTAAAATATAATGGTTCCTTTTCCTACTGAAGTGCACTTCACCCTGTTACCCATTGCGATTTAGAAGTTCATATGTTCCTCCTGATAGCTTGAGAAATATTCTCGTTCTCCAATCATATGAGTTGAAGCCCCGCTATCAATGTACTAGTCCTCGGGTGATGCAGAACTTGATAAGCAAGCAAACTCCTCTTCCAACCTAGAAGCTAATTCGGAAATATTTTGATCCCTACTGTTATCTATGCTCTTTTTCTTTTCTTTCATCTTGCCTGAACCTTGCTCTAATACCATGTGAAAATTTGCTGCAATAATTGATTTATTTCTCCTACTTATTTATGATAAGTTATTTACCAATACTTCAGTAAAGACTTCACAAACTAGCACTGAAAATTAAACAGCAAGAGAAACATAAGCATATGAACAATCACATTGACACAACTTGTTTTCGAACAATCGTCCCCGAAAAAACCCACTGTGGAAAAACCAATGCAACATATCTGAGGATTCTTATTATTGACAGTAAATATCTAAATACAATCTAGGATGCTCATGTAACAATCCTTTGCAGAGAAAATACTGGCAGAAAATCTGAATGAGTTTTACCTCACTTCACCTAGTAGAATTCCGGCTAATCTGGCACAAGACTAGCTAATCCCAACTATTTCTGCGTTTGCTCTGCGTCAGCCTTCACCTTCTCTGCCATATGCATCAGCTCTCTCGACTGTTCCAACATTTCTGATAGTTCTGGATTCTGCGCTCTCCCGACATTTCCACCAGTTCCTCGCAGTTCCACTATTCCGACAATTCTAGATTCTGCGCTCTCCTGGTTGTTCCGACAGTTATGGATTCTGCGCTCTCCCAACTGTTCTAGAAATTTCGACAGTTCTGGACTTTGCGCTCTCCACGCAGTTTCAGCTGTTCCTGACAGTTCCGACTGTTCCGACAATTCCAACAGTTCTAAATTCCGCGCTCTCCGGGCTATTCCGACAGTTCTGGATTCTACGCTCTCCCAGCTATTCTGACAGTTCCCGGTAGTTCCGACAGTTTTAGATTCTGCTTTGTCCCGATAGTTTCCGACAGTTCCGACAGTTATGGATTCTACGTTCTCCCAACCACTATGATGTCTTTCTGCAAGCTCTCTCCGCCTCTCCGTTTTGTATTTTACAGAAATTTTTTCTCCTGTATTCTCTCTGCCCCTCAGCATCAAGATCTCCCCAATCCATTTTCCTCGTGAAAACTTCTCACCTTAGAAAATTGATTTCCTCAATCTCTATGTGTGTTTCCAAATGAACCCTAAGCCTCCATTTTATACTTTTCCTGTTGAGTCTTCAACGAACGATATTAAGTCTCTAATCAACGACTAAGATTAAAAAAATGGCTTGATCCGCCTTCTAGATCATTCTCACCCATATTTTGATTAATACCCATTAATATTTTAAATTCTCTAAGTTTAGACTTAGGAACCCCAATAAAATATTAATTATTCTAATAAAATACAATACGGGTGGAATTTCACCAAACAGTTTCTGGGTTCTTTATAATTCATGTTCCTTAGGCTTTCCACCAATTTTCAAGGATAGAGCACTTCTAATGCTACCAAAAACTAACAAAAAGTACTTTAATTGTTTTCTAATCCCATAACTCTGCGCTCTACATCTGTTTTGAAGAGCATATAATGATTTCTACCTTCTTAAGATTCTCTTCTTCTTGCTCCCAATTAAGCTTGCTGAAATAAATCCCGAGGTACTTGTATTCATTTACTTCTTCAAGAATGTTACCTTCAAAGAAGAACATATGTTGTCTCTGCTTCTTCTTATTTGAGAAAATCATTACTTTGGTCTTGTTGGTATTGACTTGCATCCCCATTTCTTTACAAAAATGCTCAAGGTCATATAGGTCTATCTGCAATCCCTGGGCTGATTTAACAATCAATACAATGCCATCGACATATAAAAGAAGCTTTATCACAAGCTCCCCAAACTAAACACCATCCCCACCATGCAAATTTAGCCACTCTTCCAATTTATCAATATATAAGCCAAAAAGAGTAGGGGATAACAGGTAACCTTGCTCGACTCCGATGTCACTTTTAAAGATTTTTTAAATTCCTGCTGAAGTTCTAATTTTGACTTTCACCTCTTCATAAAGCCTATGGACAACAACTTTATAATGCAAAGGAATTTCAAGTTCTTCCATTCTACTCCACAAAATAACCTCTAGGGACTATGTCAAATGCCATTTTGAAATCAACAAAGTAGTGAAATACTTCTTCTTTTCCCTCCCAAACCTTTTCAATAATGTTTCTCAACGTGATACCATGATCTATTGTAGAATGTTTAGGCCTAAAACCTGCTTTCCCTTTTTCCCTCTTTGCTTTGACTTCCGCTCACTTACTGATTCTATTTTTCACCATGCTACTAAAGAGCTTTGCAAACAAAAGATTGATCATAATGGTTCTATAATTGGAAGTATTATTAATGTCTCCACTTTTAAAAATGGATATTGTTAGACTAGTTGTCCAATCTCTTGGGAATCCTTGCCGAATGACGTTGTTGAATATTTCCATGATGTGCAGTGCAAGAATGTTCATTCCCCACTTTAGATACTCTGCTGGAAGTTCAACCAAGTCGTTTGCCTTTCCTATTTTCAACTTCTTAATTCC
Organism: Pinus taeda; assembly: GCA_000404065.3. Taxonomy (NCBI): domain Eukaryota; kingdom Viridiplantae; phylum Streptophyta; class Pinopsida; order Pinales; family Pinaceae; genus Pinus; species Pinus taeda. The sequence goes on along the minus strand of APFE030945809.1, from coordinate 82,546 downwards.
TGTCTCTACTCCTTGTAATGTGAAAAGCTTTGTGGTTGTGTTGATCCTCGGAGGAGGCTCCTCGTCTGATTCTTTCTCATAGAGTTGTCTTGCATAGTCAAACCATTGATTGGTTGTTGAGCATGCAGGCTTGCGTGGAGACAGGGAGGAAAAGTTGTGGTGCGTGGAAAATCGTGTGGAGATTTTCATGGAGATTTGTGTGTGGAGGCTTGAGTTGAGCTGCTAAATTTGTTGCGTGGAGTCTTTGTGAAACAGTGTGATCATAAACATACTAATTGCTGCATATATTTACCAATGTTAAGGTGGTGCATCTGTTATGTTTCTTGTGAGGATGTTGAGGAGTTGCATAATATTAGTTCCTTACTTCTGATTCATACGAATGTATTGAAAACTTTTGGTATTTGTTTTCCAATACCACACAATTCGTGCCAAAGTAGTGCGGTTAGGTGTTACGCCACATGTGATTGCAGAGTCTGTGGAGCGTGGCATTGTATTTTGTGTGGAGTGTGTAAAGGTTTTTTTTTAAAAGCGTGGACTATTTCTACAAGTGCATATAATTGAACGAGAGGTGAATTTGTGTGATAGTAGTTGCGGTGTTTTTTCGAGTGAAAAAGGTATATTACCTCTCATCTCTCATGGATGGAGGTTTTATACAAGCTCATTTGAATTGCATAGTTTTGTTTTTGGTTTTTAAAAAAATGAGAATTAATGAATTTGTAATTTCGAAAGATTGTTTTGAGTGAAGATTATGGGATTGAATTATAATAGTTGTTATTATTCACCTTATTATCTATATATGGAAATTTTCCTAATCTTTTAGGCTCATACTAATTACTCGTCATGATTTTCAACATGGTCAATTTTTTGCCACACAGACTAGGATGTCTTTGGAAAATACAACTCGGATGGAGGGAAAATTAAACTGGCTAGCTATCACTCGAGCTATTCTCCTTTGACCATTTGAATTGCATAGTTACACATTCCATGTACTCTCAATTTAATAAAAAGATCTTTTTGGTGGTGGTGGTTCAGTTCCAATTTCTTAGATAGTTGTTCCTGTCCTAGGTTTAAGTAGGACAATGTGTGTGTTCTCTTTGCTCTTTTTGGTGCCTTGTTTGCTTTCTAAAAATGGCATCAAACAATAATGCTTCCAAAATTTACGAGTATTAATTACTTTTACCAAAGCAAAAGAATGTAGCCAATATTTATCAGTAGACGTATGAGAACTGGTAATCGATGGTTATGATATTCCTTTTGATGATTGGTACAAAACATTGCATATTGATGGAAAACGAAATTTGAGGGAGTTTATAAAGAAATATAGCAAAGCACTTTCTTTAATCGACAGTGCTTTTGATGAATTGTTTTTCCAAGAATTAGTGCAACACAAACTTTTAATCATCCATGGACTATATTAAAGAACACATGAAAGAGGAACAACTGCTAAATTACAAAAACTGAGGAGTAAGTTTGAAAGTGAAAAGATGCAAAGTAATGAATTAGTGAATGATTATATCACAACATTTCACAATCAAGTTAATCAAATGAGAACACTGGGTGAAGAAGTTCTAGAAAAAAGGATGATTGATACGATTTTAAGGAGTCATACCAAAATTTGAAATGGTTTCCACTAGTATCATGGTTTCTAAGGATCTCAATATAATGAAGATTGATGAATTAAGTGGTTATTTATTAGTTGTTGAAGATAGTTCTTCTAGTGAGCACATGGAAAAACCTTCTCCATAAAGCATAGAGGAAAAAAAATAAGCAAAGGACAATCTCATAATCAAAGTTTTTAGAATCATAATAGACATCAATTGAATTCACAAGGGAGTACATTCACTTCAAGAGTGTTAATTTTAGGTATGTTCTATGCTAAGAGCAATTTATTTCAATTTTCACAGTTAGCTCCATATCTTTTCCAGATTAGAAATCACATCAGCAGTAAAGTAAACTGCAGATAGAACATAAACATAAATCACAGAAGACAAGCCAAGACAAGAGGACACAAGATGTGGCGCCAGCCAGGGACAAACCCCAATGTGGGGAAACCCTTGATCAATTCTTCTTTTACATTCTTCAATAGTTTAGCAGAGAAAGAGAGAGCGATAGTATATTTACAATAGAAGTTAATACTTTGACTTTCTATATCTATATGAGATCAGTTGAAGACATGTTACTTCAACTGATTCTCCAAGGTGACTCCTTCACCTATCATAGTGTTGCATCTTGTCCACTTGCTGCACCTGCACCATGCTGCACTAATCATTACCATGTTATACACTTCATGTTGTTGTTCCTGTCACTGAGCTGCTCCAATCATGGAGTTGTTCCTTATCACAGATTTGCACCCATCATTGTTGATCTGCACTTAATGTCTACTATGTTGCATTTTATTATGGTTGCACCTGTCACTTGTTGTTACATCATGCAGCAACAAGTATATCATCCTTCGCTGCTTGCTATGGCTTGCAGCCTATCAAAGTAGCTAGGCTATAGTTCCTATTTCCTTCTAGCAGACCTTTAAGCCATTGTTGCCACATGTTATTGTTGTTGTCCCATTGTACCATAGCTGCCACATGTTATTGCAGTTGTTCCATTACTAGCACATTGTAGCTCCTATGTGACAGTGTATAGAATCTCCTTATCAATGAAGAGACCTCTCCAATCAAACCAAGTCAAAGCACAAGTTACCATACTTTGCACTTCTGTTTATGGGTAGTGTTTTGGTCACTGGTTAGGGCTCCCTCTCAATCCAAGTCATGCCCAAAACACACCTTTAATTTTTGCAGCCTCCTCTTCTTTTCAAGTTATGTGACCTCGCTGTTTGAGGAGGCACCTACAGCTCTTTGATTGATCCTCAAAATAGCACCTACAGCCCTGCGGCCTAGTCACAACAGAACAGTCCCTTCCTCAACCTGTTTTAGGAGGAATCCCTGCGTTTACTAACCCATAATAGTCCCTTACTATTACGTCCCTCCAGCATGGTGCTTCGGCCCTCCTTATAGCACTTGGTTACCTAAAAATGTCCCTTCAAACTTGCTGGCCTGTTTTCCTAACTACAACTAGCTTTTGTCTCCTTTTCTTTGTCCCAAGCACAGTCTCCTTCATATCAATTGTAGACTGAATGTGAGCCTTCTTCTTGCTGCGTATATACTTCTCCATGATAGCTTCTAGGGCTTCTTCCATGGCTGCATTTAGATCTAGGACATCATTCTTACATAGACCTGTGTATACTTCTTAGTGTCTCTCATTCACCAAAAACCCAAAGACGTGGAGAGGAGGAGATCACATGAAGAGTATATGAGTGTCTCAAATGAATTCAAGTCCTCTTCTATTTATACTAAAACGTAGGGTTTGAATGGACATGACTGTTGGGCTTCTGAGCCTACATAAGTTGTTGATCGACTTGACAATTTGTCTTATAACACAAATAAATTCATAACTCCATGAATACTTATCAGGATCGGATGATCTTTAGATCAATCTTACACCTCTTGATGAGAGGGATCCAAGAAAAATATCAACTGCCATAAATAAGATGACCCACATGGAGTTTGGCCCTAGTTGCCAATTTTAACAAAGAGGCAGGGGAAGAAGTCCAAGCCAATTTAGAGGAAGAAACATAGAACGATATTGAAGAAGACGAAGAGGAAGAGATGGATCTAGAGAAATACAAGGACCACAATGTTATTATTGTCGCCAATTTGGTCATCTTGAGAAATATTGTTATGCAAAGTTGCATGATAATACAACTGTTGAAATAAATATCAATGATAAGTTATTCATATCAATTTTGATAACACATTAATTAAGAAAATGAAGCATGGTATATTGATTCAGGATATTCAACTCATATTACATCTTAGGGAGAGTTGTTTACTAGAATAAATGATAATTATTTTGGTAAATTCATACTTGGCGATGATAGTGTATCAGAAGTGAAAGAAAAAGGCATAATTGCAATTATAGCATTGCATAGAAAAAATAATGTTATTGACGATATATTGTTGACACCAACATTGAGGAAGAACCCACTTTCTATAGGACAGATGATGGAGCAAAACTACAAGTTACTATTTGATAATAAAGAATATTTAATTATGGATATGTTAAATAAAAATGTAGTTGTAACAAGAGGAGAAAGGATATAGAATTTTCAAGCTTTCTCTTGATTCAAGAAACTTACATAGTTTGAATGCAACATAAAAAGTAAATAGAAATATTTGGCATTTGAGTATGGGCCACTAAAATTTTCAAAGTTCGATTTTGTTAAGGAAGAATAACATGGTGAATGTTCTTCCTTATATCAAAGTGCATGATGAAGTATGTGAAGGATGCATATTTTGGAAGCAACATAAAGGAAATTTCTCAAACAGAGCATGGAATGCTAGAGAAAGTCTAGAACTGATACACTTAAATTTGGAACAACATGCTATTTTCTTATGTCAATTAATGGTTATTCCATGAAAACTTGATTGTATTTTTTGCAAGAGAAGTTTGAGGTGTTTTCTTGTTTCCTTGAGGCAAAGGAGATGGTTGAGAGTATAAATCCATTCTATACATTTTCTTATGCGAAGGAGTTGTACACAAATTTTCTTATTATTTGTTCTTACCCTAAGAACAGATAATAGGGGGAGAGGTAAGGGCGAGGGTGGCGAGGGATATAAATGAAATTAGATTTCGAATTATTACAGGAGAAATGGAATAAAGTGAAAGTTTTCCATTTCACACTCTCCTCAACAAAGTGGAATTGTTGAAAGAAAAAATAGGACCATAGTGGAGATGGATCAAGGCATGTTAAAAACTAAGTTGCTTAGAAATGAATTTTGGGTTGAAGCAATGCATGCAATAGTTTACCCTCTCGACATATGTCCTACAAGAGCAGTATTGAATTTTACTCCAGAAGGAGCTTGGTTAGGATATAAACCAAGTGTTGCAAATATGAAATTTTTTATTGAACAACATATGCACATGTTTCCTAATGAAAATGTTCATGTAAATAGGGTATTCCATATTGGATGAACACCTTCAATAACCACTCACACAACCAAATCAAAATCACAATGTCAATATTTTTACATGGTTGAAACCCTCTAATAGGGAAAATAGTCCATGGCCCCAACCACACAACCACTTGAGGCAATTTTATTAATGTAAAAGAAGATATTTTACATAAGAGAGTTCTCAAAATTGACCATCAACCATGACTCCCCATGCCCTCTAAATAGAGATCATGGACCAATTGGGTGTTAACCCAAAAATCAATAGTCGTTAGTATCAAGGAAAATATGAGCTGTCGGATTACACTATATCTAAAACATATTGTGACCATTGGATTACAATGCAACTAATGCATACTAAAGAAAAAAACTTTTACAAGGGAGAAGGGGCTAGTTTACAATCTTCCATGTGAAAATGGTGGAGAAGGTCACATGCATGCTTAGATTGGGAAAGAAAACTTCCTTCCTTGGTTTGCAATATTTGAAGGTCAAGAAAATAATGCAAATATCCTAAGTATGTTATTTCAAACTTCTTTTGAAGGCTTGACTTCACATGGGTTAAAAGGTTAGGGTCGTTACCAATGAGGATAAGGTCATCGACATAGAAAAAAGGGTTATGAAATGGCTTCCTACTTTTTTTGTGTAAATAGTGGGGTCTAGATGACATCTAGAGAATCATATGTCAATAATAAAGCTATCCATTTTTGCATGCCAAGCTCATGGAGTTTGTTAAAGACCATAGAGAGATTTATTAAGGTGAAAAATAAGGCTAGAGTTGCTCTGAGCATAGCTGGAAGGTTGTTCCATGTAGATTTCTTCTTGTAAATCCCTATGCAAGAAGGTATATTTAACATCTAGCTGACCTCCCATCCATGTGAGACAGTAAGGGCTAGAACAAAGCAGATGGAATTCATTTTGGTGATAGGTTAAAAGGGTTCATTGTATTCAATTCCATCAACTTGAGAGAATCCTTTAGCTACTAATTAGGCCTTATGTCTTTCAATACTTCCATCTAATATATAATTTTCTTGTATACCCATTTACATATAAGAAGTTTTCTTCATTTTGGAATAGGTAAAAGTTCCCAAGTTTCATTTGCTATCAAGGAACAATATTCTTCATTTGTTGTTGTTTCCCAATCTGGATGTCTTGAAGCTTTTGCAAATTTTTCTGGATCACAAGTCTCTAAAAATTGAGCCAAAAGAGAGGAGGCTTGCTAGAATTGTGAATGAGTACGACATTTATTTGTAGGATTATTGACAATGTCACTAGTTGCTTTGCATGTTGAACGAACCCATTTGAGAAGTTGTGTTTCTGGTGCAGGCTCATGTTCGATGGACTCATCTAGAGGAATGTGAACAAGTGGAGGTGGATTTTTCATTCTCAATGTCATCATTTGAAGAAGAAAACAAAATAGGAAGAGAAGGTGGCACAAGCGTTGAAGATGACTTGCATGCTGACGAGGGCGCAACTGTCAAATTAGGCTTGTAGGCCAAGAGATTTTCATCAAATTCAACATCTCTTCTAATGATTATTTCGTTGGAGTGAGGTTGAAGAAGTTTATAACCTTTTACATATTTAGAATATCCAATAAAAATATGCTTCTCACTTTTAGGCTATAAAGCTTTCATTTTTTCACCAGGAATGTGAGCCCACACTACACTACAAAGATATGGAAGTGGCTTACATCTGACTTAATTTTAGTCCACACTTCTTCCAATGTTATATTGCTTAAATCCTTTGTGGGAGTGCAATTTACTGTTTAATTTTCACAGTTGATGGCTTTCGCACAATAATGAAGACTTTATCCCTTAGATTAAATCATACAATTAGAATTTTCTTTTAATTTATGATTTTTTTTCCTTCAACAAGACCGTTTTGTTATGGTGTATATGGAATAGTATGTTGCATTTGAATGCCATGTGCGATGTGGTAAGTAGTGAATTTTGTTATTGACATATTCACATCCATTATATGTCCTTGACCTTTGTAGTTGATATCCAAACTGTTTTTCTACAAGGGCCTTCTAGGCCAAAAACAAATAAAAAATTTTGCTCTTAAGTTTTAAAAAATAAACCTAACTGTGTCCAGAGGAACCATCGATCAAAGTTAAGAAGTAATTGAACCCAGAGAAGGGAATGAGGTGCACCAAGAGGCACGTTTGTCAAAATTTTCCCGATGATGTTTCTCAAGAACACAATTTGTACAAACACCATCTCTGCAAGAAATTAGAGAAAGACTAGACTTCACAATATTTTTATTACATAGTTTCTATAGTGAGAGATAGTTTAGATGATCAAATCACTCAAGCCAAAGCTTGTTCAGGGTATCACTATGAGTAATAAAACTAAGGGAAAAGATAATGACCCAAAGTTTTCAAACTTGTACAGTCAGGGAAAATAATTAACTATTCATGTGGCAAGGACATGCTTAATATCTTTTAAACCCTTAATCACAACTTAGTGAAATGAAAATTCTATTGTTTTACCTTCACTTGAACGAGTAATTTGGTAATGGATAGAAGGTTGCATTATACATTTGGAACACATAATACATCATTGAAATGACCATTATCTACTTTAATTGTTCCAAACCCTACAACACTAAGAGATCTATCATTACCGACAAATATTTTCTTCGTGTTACGAAAATTAAGAGCATAATGGATTTATTCTTATCCGTATGATAAGATTCTCCATAATCAATATGCCATTCATATGAAGAAGAAGTAGAGGTTGCATTGAAGGATAAACTAGACACTGAAAGTGCATGCCCGTGAGAGGAAGTGTTAGAAGAATAATCAAGGTTAATGTTGTGCTTCTTCATTGTTGCTTCAAAGGCCTCCATCTTTTTAAGGCATTTGGACTCTAGATAATCGTCTTTCCTACAATAGTTGCAATGTTTCTCAGTCTTCTTTCTCTTTGATTTTGGTACTTTGTCACCATTAAGAGTAGATGTTGGCTAAGGGGGTTTGGAACCCTTATTTGGCTTGTTATGAGAATGTTGTTTCTTGGATGTTTGGCTTTATCTTTTTGTTGGGTCACTAACGCCTTGTTAGATGTACTTACAGTGTTAATCACTTCAATATACAAGAGCTTGCCATGTTTTCTAATCATAAAGTCACACAAAATTTCAAGATTTTTTTTTTCAAGTACTTTCCAGAGCTTCTCTAGTGGCATAAAATGTAGATACAAAAACAACATATTGAGAACCAAGCTTTGAAAAAATAATATATATGCAACACTCATCATCTAGATCAACCTTATTGTCTTTAAGCAAATGTTTAAGTGTTTTAAACTTAGATAAGTAATCTTGAATTCAGGGAAAATCATTAGGAATTAAAGTTATGATATGATTTTGAAGCTGATGAGATCTAATAATATTGGCCTCACCAAATACCTTTTGTATTTTTTCTCAAGCTTCATCCGGAGCATCAATTTCTTGAATATGAAATCACAAATTAGAAGAAATGAACATTCCAATTAATCAATAGGCTTTGTCATTTCTATGATCCCATTTGGATTTTCTATCAAGATCAATGGGGACATTTTCTTTCCCTAAGATAATGTGGTACAATATTTTACTTCTTAGTACATCCTCCATATGGGATTTCCATGAGAAGTGGTTGGTACCAATAAGCAAAAGTTCAAATGGAGTGGTCATATTAAAATATGAAGATAATATGGTTCCAAAGTAAAAAACTATCTGTCTTGATAAAAAGTTGTAAAAAATATAGTTTGTTTAAAAAAACGACATTGAAAACGAACTTCAAAACTGAAAGTTATTCCCTTTTCAAAAAATGGATAAAAGTTAGCAAAGAGCCACGTGGCATGTAGAAGTTGGCCACATAGTGATGGATGATGACAAAAAAATTTAAAAAATATTTCCCCCCACTAGCTTTGTATAACAACCCTAGTAAAAACTCATGTAAAAATATATAAGACCACAGTCATGGGACACGTACTCCAAACTGAATGGCGGGAAAAAAATCCTAGTGGGTGTTCATTTCAGTTATTATGGATAATGGAAGTCTCATCTCGGGTTTGTATTTTGCATCATCAATATGAGGTTATTTCTCCTTGTATTTCTATGAGTATTATACAGGTTTATATGTGGATCATATGGCTTTGATTTGTGTTGGGTGTGTATTTTAAATTAATTGGCAACCATGTTATTTATCTGATCTTGTATGTGGATGATATGTTGCTAGTTGGAATGACAAAGAAATTATCTAGGATTTGAAGACCCAATTGTCTTCCAAATTTGACATGAAAGATCTTGGTGCTGCAAACTATATTTTGGGCATGGAAATTAAAAGATATCGGGAAAAGAGAAAGCTTTGGTTAAACCAAAGGAGGTATGTCGAGACAATACTGCAAAGGTTTAATATGCAAGAAAATAAATCGGTGAAGGTTCCCATTCCTGTAGGTGTAAAGCTATCTGCTGAACAATATACCAATACACAAGAAGAGGAAGAGGACATGTCCTGTGTTCCATATGCAAGTGCAACCGGTAGCCTGATGTATACAATGGTTTGTACTAGACCATACATTGCACATGCAATGGGAGTATTGAGCAGGTTTATGTCAAAACCAGGGAAGGAGCAGTGAACAATAGTGAAACGGGTTTTCAGGTATTTGCATGGCACTATTGATTATGGTTTGTGCTACCAAGGAAGACCAAGATTGGACAGAGTTTTGGACATCCGTGGCTTTGTTGATGCAGATTGGGCTGGAAATCTGGATTAGATAAGATCTACAAGTGGGTATGTGTTTAACCTATTTGGAGGTGTAGTTAGTTGGATGAGTAAGAGATAGTATGTAGTGGCACTTTCAATGACAAAGGCAGAATACATGGCAGCCACTCATGCAAACAAGGAAGCAATTTGGCTGTAGAGATTGTGTTCAAGTATGGGGTTAGTACAAAGAGCTATAAGGATAGACTGTGACAATCAAAGTGCAATTTTATTGGCAAAGAACCCTACTTATCATTCAAAGCCAAAGCACATTAATGTTTGGTATCACTTTGTGAGGGATATGATTGAGGGAAAAAATGTGTTGTTGGTAAAGGTGGAAACTTTGAAGAACATTGCAGATGCATTGACAAAGTCTGTGAGCACTGAGAAGTTCTCTTGGTGTAGAGAAAAAATGGGCGTTGTAGGGCTGGATCGATGACTAAGCTCTCATGTGGCCTCCTGTGGAAAGAAGACAATAAGTGGGATAATGTTGGGTTGTGTTATATTAAAGTAGGTGGGCCTATCTATGGTTTTGTGCATGATGGGTTTCTGTCCATGGTATTTTGTAGCTCCAATTAAGGGAACTACGATTATGTTCTAATCTAGGGTTAATGGATGCTTC
>APFE030945809.1:54562-71758 GCA_000404065.3 Pinus taeda | reverse complement strand
GCTTCGACATATATATATATATATATATATATTGTAACATTGAAAGGAACATAATGAAAAATCAATCTGGTAGTCTTGGTTTTGGGATCTAGGGGAAAATCTCTGTGTATATCTATTTTATGTTTTATGCTCTCGCGATTGTTTATTTTCTGCTTTTAGAATTCGTATACAGGTAATTTTTCTACAGGGTTAAAACCTACAATTTCCTTGGTATTTATGTTGCTATCATGCTGGTTATATATATGTTTTATGACAGTAGCTATGTATGACTCTCATCATGTTTCCACTTGTAAATGAATGAACAATGTATCTATGACCTAATGGATTAAATGACAATTAATGTGTTGAGGCATCAATGCTTCTTACTCATTCTCAGCTAAGTATGAGATCCATATGTTCAGATCTGTTATTTACACCTATAGATCACATATTTGTGATATATTTGACGAAATAACTGTCATGGCTAGTAGGGGTCCAATCAAGGTTGTATTCAAGTAATTGAATTTATACTGTCATTTCCTTTTAATCTTACTGTTATGAAGGTGTCATTCAATTTTGGGTAGTGACCTGGGATCTGGGCCTGAAAAAGTGGCTCAAATCCCAGGATCACTATCATAACACTAAGAAAAATAATCCTTGGATGCTGGCATGCCTTTTTATGAGAGCGTCAAGAGCCTCTTGGACGTTGGCAAGCCTATAGCATGGGAGCATCTGGGGGTCATGTGGTCCAAAATGTCAGTGGGACCTAGGGGCTGGTTGACAGAAACGTTTGGTTGGTTCCTGAGGGTCCTAATGTTGATGTTGAAGGTTTGTATGGTGTGTTTTCATCGGTTCCAATTCCTTAACGTGACTTAAGAGGTCGAATCATATCATAGTAAATTTTCATCACATGTTTACCCTGACTGACTAGTTACTTGGGTAGATGTGGGACGAGGGTGTTATAGAGTGGTATTAGAGCATGGTTCACGCCTCAGACTGGATAGGTTGTGTGTTGGTCATGCATTCATGTCAGTTGCATATGTGTTCCTTATGCTTGTAGTTCATGGGCTTGTTGCATTTGCATGATGTTGATCATGGTTGTAGTGATGTCGCCATGTGAAGATTCTTAGTGTTGTTGTGAAATGTGTTGTCATGGATGTATGGATGTATATGCATTTGTTATGCATATTAGTGTCTATATTTTGTTATGCATGCATTGTCATGGTTATAGTTATGCATATATAGTAGTTCAAACATGTATTGTGAGGTTAATGTATGCAATTAGGTAATTATGATGCTATTGGTATGTTATGATGATAATGTATTGGCTGAGATAGAGCAAAAGATGTAGATCATTAAATTGAAGTTGTAGCATTGGGCCTCGAGTCAAGAACATGTTTGTATGTTGGGCATGCAGGTATGTTAGTTAATGGACTTTTATATGCATTAGGGTTATATACATTAGGTTTATGTATGTGTCTATTGATGTTATGGTTACATACATGATATATGCTGGTTGATTACTAGTCTTATTCACATGTGTCAAATAATCATGAATGAGAGTAACATGTGGTTGTATGCATTGCTATTGTTGTTTTATGTTATATAACTTGATGATTATGTTATATGTTGTTGATGAGTATGTTATATGTTAACTTGTTATGAGTATATTATATGTTAAATGGTGTTATTGAATATGTTATTGGTTAACTTGTTGTTATATGATAGTAACATGATGATTAGTGTTATTACATTAAGATATTGATGTTATATGTATCATAGAAAATTGGATTAGCATATGCAGATGGTTAGGGTTATGACATTCAAGTATGAGTTAATATATTGTGATATTGTGTTGTACTAATCTACACTGATTGTGCAAATGTGATTATAACGTATGAATGATAATTGTTTATGAGTTTATGACGTGAACATGCTAGCTAATTACTGTTATGGATATCATGACCTTATTTATGTTTGAGTTAATATGTTGATTGATTGTGCAAATAAGATTGCCTCCCCTGAGATACATTAAGGTATGAACTTGCTTATGTCATCTACTTTGTGCTTAACTGTTTGATTATGACGTCTATTTGGTGTTTGAGTGTTTTGTCATCTAGTTGATTTATTTAACATGGTATGTTTGCAAGTTTGTTGAATGTTTGATGAATTGCATAATATGAGTATGTATTCCGATGATCTTGTTTTAAGATGATTGTACTAATACATGTGTTGAGACATTTGATATGATAGTTGTAGCATTATGCCTAATGACTATGAGTTGACTATGTATTATGGCATGATTGTTAGTTTTGATCAAGGTTGATTTCAAATTGATAGATATGATTGTATTGATATTTGGAAGATGTGGCTGACATATGTAAAGAGTTGCAGGAAACATGCTTGGTATTAGCATGACAAGGTAATAGTTGATGTGTTTATATAACTAACGGTTGGGTGATATGATAGTACATAGTAAGTCTCGATTGAAACAAGGTAAAAAGGTAAAAGAAAAGAATTGGACAATAATTCCTTGGGCCATGTTTGGAAACCCTAATTCCAAATGAATGAGTGCTTTGCATACAAGAAGTCTCCTTAACCCTAATTTGTCTGAAATTATGTGGATATGTGCTAGATTTATGAACTTGTATTTGACAATTATATTAGTTAGTCTCTAGTTACAGGTGGATTTGTCAAGAGAATTGGAGTCCCTTGAGAGATAGCGTGGGTGTGTTCAGTTGCAAGAAACGTGTTTGGCACAACAAGGTAAGGTAACCAATGTATTGTTATGTTTATTTATGAACTGACAATTATGTGTTGATGGCAATATTATGCAAGGGATTGCATGGAAAAGAGGATTCCATGAAATCTCGAAGAAGGCTCAGGTTGAGATTTCCCTTGGAAGCATTGGAAACCATGGGGATTGAGTCATGTCGTTTGTTGTCAGTCTTGTGCTTTTGGTCTTTTAGTAATTTTTTATGCTTAATTGCGTTTTTATTTGCGTCTTGTGCATGGCCATGCCACTTTGTTTGTGATTTCGTAGTGTTATTGGTTTTCCATGGTTTTATTCTTGGTTTCTTTTGGTTCTTGCTTTTTATGTTTTGAGTCTTGGGAATTGGTTGGGAAAGAGGAAAGTTTATGGAGCTCGAGGAGAGTTGAATGAAACCTAACAGGTAATGTAAGACCTAGATGAAGCTTGGTGCATGCATAAGAAAAGTTGAAGGAAAGAGTATGACAACCAATTGGACTGGTTGGGTCCATTAGTGTAAATGGATGATGGTAGAACAATCACGGGAAAGGTAATCAGGAAATGTAAGGTGAATGGATCTGATGCATCATATGACTTGGCTATGTTGGGAACTATTGTTCTCGATGTTGCGCATGTGTTGCATGCATAAAGGGAATTCTCTTAACCTTGACCTTATGATATCTAGTAATTATGTTGTGATCATGATTATCCTGATGTCTATATGTGTACATATGTATGTATGTATGTATGTCGTTGACTGACTAGATCATTGTTATTTTATGTCTATGTTTATATGTATGTATGTGTATGTATGCATATCGTATGATAGGATGATGATTGTTTTATGCTAATTATTATATATGTATATATCTATGTCACTGTTTGACAGGGTTGTCAGGAATCATTCTTGTGGATGAATGATTGCTTATGTAGGTGAATGGCATGAAGAGGTTCCTCATCTTATGAGGAATAAATTGAGAGAAGTATCCCTAACAAATCTATGAGGTCAATATCATGTCGTTATGAGTTGATATTATGTGATTATATTTTGTCTATGTTATGGGCAGGTTATACTGAAGGATACATCAGCAAAATGAAAGCGATGTGGTCTACGACATGATGAGACAAGCATGGATAAGATACTAGAAGCAAGGTTGTTTGGTAGAGACAATGTGGTTTTGGTTGTGTGGTACTATTATTGTGCATATGTTGTATATGTTATACATGTTGCATATGTGATATGCACATGCGGTGTTGTGTATATATAGTGTGTATACATATTGTTTATGCAATGTTATGTATAGGGTGGTACAAATAGTGTTGTGCGAATATTGCATATGCAGTCTTGTGTATAGATGGTGCTATGTACATGTTGGATATGTTGTGATGTGTACATATTGTATTATGCGCATGATGGATATGCGGTGTTGTGTGCATATGGTGTTGTGCGCATGTTGGATATGTAGTGTTGTGTACATAGGGTGTTGTGTACATGTTGTATATGCAGTGTTATGTACATATGGTGTTGTGTATATGTTGTACATATGGTGCTATGTACATATGGTGTTGTGTGCAGGATTGTACAAGTGGCGTTGTGAGCATGTGGTGTCGTGTACATGTTGTACATGTGGTGTTGTGTACATGTCATGCATGTGATGCTGTGTACATGTGGTGTCGTGTACATGTTATGCATGTGGTACTATGTACATGTGGTATTGTGTACACGTTGTACATGTAGTATGATGTACATGTGGCATTGTGTACACGTTGTGCAGGTGGTGTCATGTACATGTGATGATGTGCACATGTTGTGCAGGTGGTGCTTTGTACAAGGGGTATTATGTACGTGATTGTACATATGGTACTCGTGTAGATGTGGTATTGTGTGCATATTGTACATGCTGTGTTGCGGGCCTCCTAAGAAAATTATAAAATAATAGTGGAAATAATAAAATAAGATTAGATTACAAGATCAATTTTTAGAGGGAAAAAAGAATAAAACTATTTTTGCAACTCAAAATTTTAACTTATCCCCCTATGGGTTTACTCAAATTACGATTGGAAACACTCATTGGATGTAGGATTTGATTCTTCATCCAAGGAGTACCCATGTTGCATACTTCCGATGGACCTCACTATATGAAAAATGAGAAATACATGAAAAAACATGATTGCAATTATGTTTTTTCATGTATTTCTCATTTTTTGTGTATATGATCCATTAAAAATATGCAACATGGGTACTCGTTGGATGAGGAACTAAATTCTGCATCCAATGAGTACTCCCACTCAAAATTTGAGTAAAACCTTAGAGAGATAAGTTGAAAATCGGATTTGAAAAAGTAGTTTTATTATTTTATCAGTTTTAATCTTTTTACTCTTTTATTCCAAAAATGGTGAATCATCCCCCATGGTTGACATCATCATCTTGAATCCTAACGGTTCTTATAAAATTTATTTTGGTTGTACATTTTTCTTAGGAGACACAATTTAGACCTTAAAATTCCCCTAATATATGTATGTGCGTTGTGTAGTCACGGTATCATGACATGTGTATACCTTATGTTGTACTTTGTGTACGTATATGTATTATGGGGTGGTGTACACCGAACATAGACGCATGTATTGTGTTATTCCGTACACCAAGTGTAGGTGTATGTATGAGGTGTGTTGCGTTGTGCACAAGGTGTAGGTGTATGCATGTGTTGTGTTGTACACTGGATGTAGGTGTATGTGGTGTATGTTAGGTGTAGATGCATGCACACTATGGTTATGTGCACATGGTTGAGGAGAAAACATTGGGTGTTTGTCGGGTGTGGCAACCAATCCAGAATGTGTATGCAATAAGGACAAAGGTAGAAGCTAAGGATTGATTAAAGGATAAGTATCAACACTTTATTTCAATTTTATTATCCATGTGATTTATGATTCTGGTCTATGATGATTACATGTGATCTATGATTATGGTTTATGATGGTTACATGTGAGTTATGATTTTGATCTATGATGCCTGTGTTTCGAGCTAACCTGATGTGATATGTTTATATAAGATGATTTGATCAAATAGTTAGTTTGACTTGTTGTGATGGGAAGTAAACAAGATTGCTAGTGTACCTTATTGACGAGCTACCAATGAGGTATGATTTGAAATTATTTCAATTTATTTTGAATCTAATGGAAGCTATGTGCTCAGTACAAAAAGTATGGAAATGCCCAGTTGGGTGGTTGAAATTGACTGTAAGAATTTGCAATAAAAAAAGGAATTGGAACATGCCGCAGTATGCTGGTAAAGTATTAAGGAGCAGGGCCATTGTGGGACATTGGTACCGAATAATGTCCATTTCTTTTCATGAACATGCTATGACTGATATGATGGTTTGAGGCAGGGATATCCCTTGGTTTTTTTGTATCTTCCGATGCAAGGAATCCTTGCGAAGGGATGAACTGCCTGAGATGGGGATGCCAGTGGAACTTGGAAGCTGAGTAACTACACGGAAGGGGGTCATCAGATTACTCGAGGGATTTTGTAGCAGAGAATGGAAGGCCGAGGATATATTTTTTTTGGTCATTAGCATTTCCAGATGGAATCAAATGCACATTGGGTATGTGCCTTACAAAAATGAGCCGGTAACTGTTCACTGAGAGGACAAGTGTCACTGGATTGTGGCACTAGAAATTGGATGTAGTTTTGACTTTGGCAGTGGATTCTGGACTTCCTGGGAAGGAGGTGAATCCTGATATTATTTTGAGAGTGGAGGTGCGAGCCTCTAGATTCCCTTGTTGTGGATGTAGGCATCGTATCATTTTATTTTCTCTTTGAGCAAATGTGCATACATGTATATGTGTGTATTATTGTAAATAATGTATTGAGCTAGATTTATAAAGCTCCATAGACAATATGATTATTTGCTGGGTGAAGAAAATGTGTATGTGTGTATATGTGGTTATTATCGTAAATATCATAATGAGTTGTGTTATGAAGATCCAATAAACGATATGTTTGTCATGTTTTAAGCAGATGGTCATTGTAAATACTACAACAAGCTGTGTTATAAAGCGCCCTGGGCAATATTTTTTGTTTTCGACAGTCTTCCTGGTTATAGGTGTCATTGAACACCAAGGACGGCGTTCCCCCAAGGGGGAGGGTTCTGTAACAACCCTAGTAAAAACTCATGTAAAAATATATAAGACCACAGTCATGGGACACACATTCCAAGCTAAATGGTTGGAAAAACATCCTAGAAGGTGTTCATTTCGGTTATTATGGCTAAGGAAAATGACAAAGGCACTGACAAAGGCCTTAGAAAGGCATGAAGAGTTATTTGACATTTATTTATGAAAATAATGGAAAATAGGAGAAAATGGAGGTGAAAGGTCACAGGTTGCATGTGAGGAGGAATATGAATGAAAATAATGGAAAATAAAGAAAATAGAGGCCTCATTGATAAAAAGGCTTCTGAGAATCAGTGGGCATGCTTGGTTAGTGGATAGGCTTGGTCAGTTCAATTTTGGAGCTCTCTCTTTATTCTCTCTCCCCCTCATACTCTTAGAAACTTGGAGTTTTCTTAGAGAACTCTTGGAGAGTGTGGCATACTTGGATTTTTGGAGCAAGAAGGCAAAGGAAGAGCAGGGAAGCGCAAGAGGACATCGAGATCAACAACTACATCGAGTTTTTATTGTAGGTACTGAGTTGCATGTATGTTTTCCTCACTAGTTTTGGCATGCATGACATATGCATGTGGTTTATTGGTCATGATTCGTCACTGGCATGGAGGACTGCCTGGATTGATAGTGTATTTTCCTAACCTTTCCATTTCCTAGATAGCCATGGTGTTGTGGGCTCATTTGCTTTGTTTTCTTGTTGGTTCTCATGTTTCCTTAGCTTGGGTTGAGTTACTAGTTCCTGGAGTCTTGGTTGGACAAACACTATGGAGCCCTGTAACGACTTGGGTTGAGTTATTAGTCCTAGAGCCTTGGTTGGAAAAACGCTCTGGAGCCCCTAATGGGTTGATTTATTAGTCCTGGAACCCGAAAACAACTATGGGTTGAGTTACTAGTCATGTAGCTTTGGTTGGAACAAATGCTTTAGAGCCTTGGAAGGCTTGGGTAGAGACCAATCTGGTGATCGTTTTGTGATGTCCGACCGTTAGGTGGAATCATTGTTTGATGGGTTGAGGTGGATGGCCTCTGGAAGCCCTGGATGGTTTTGGATTGATGTGTTATATGATATCCCACATTCATGCTTGGAATATGACATGAGCATGAATGGCTGAAGAGAGATTTGGCTCAACCATTCTATGGTCGGGTGGAACGTTGAATTCCCATCCCAGGTTTGGATTTTGCATCATCAATATGAAGTTATTTCTGCTTGTATTTCTAGGAGTAGTATATTGGTTTATATATGGATCATATGGCTATGATTTCCTTGGTATTTTTGTTGCTATCATGTTGGTTATATATATGTTTTATAATAGTAGCTATGTATGGCTCTCATCATGTTTCCACTTGTTAATGAATGAACAATGTATCTATGACCTAATGGGTGAAATGACAGTTAATGTGTTGAGGCATCAATGCTTCTTAGCAATTCTCAGCTAAGTATGAGACCCCTATGCTCAGATATGTTATTTACACCCGTAGATTACATATTCATGACATGTTTGAAGAAATGCATGTCATGGCTAGTAGGGGTCTAGTCAAGGTCTTATTCAAGTGATTTCACTTGTACTATCATTTCCTTGTTATCTTATTGCTCTGAAGGTGTCATTCAATTCTGCGCAGTGACCTAGGCTCTGGGCCTGAAAAAGTGGTTCAAATCCTAGGGACGCTAGCACAACACTGAGAAAAATAGTCCATGGACATTGGCATGCCTTGTCAGAAGAGCGTCCAAAGCCTCCCAGATGTTGGAAGACCTAGAGAATGGGAGCGCCTGGGGGTCAAGTGGTTTCAAAATGTCAGTGGGACCGAGGGATTGGCTGGCAGAAAGGTTGGGTTGGTTCTCGAGGGTCTTAATGTTTATGTTGAAGGTATGTATGGTGTGTTTCCATCTGTTCCACTTCCTTAACATGAATTAGGAGGTTGAGTCATATCATAGTAACTTCTAGTCACATGTTTACCGCGACTGGATAGTTACTTGGGTAGATGTGGGAGGAGGGTGTTACACTTTGCATATAAGCTCACTTTTACAATGAATTTATTTGATAAATGAAAGTTGCATGCAAAAATAATTTAAAAAGAAATATTAAAGTTATTTTATAGTGATTCAATTTTATATGACAAGTGAAATACATTTTACTATAAAGTTATGAAGTAACTTAAGTTTGCATTAACTTTTTCAAAAATTAATTTAAAAAGAGATTTTAACTCAAAGCCTCTTACTAAATAAAGTAACTTTTAACCAAGTGAGCTAGTGAAAAAAGCATATAAATAGTAATGAATGAAGGTGTTGTTGGAGCTCTACCTAGAACTGCATGCCTACTAGAAAATATGTGCTCATACCAAAAACAAATAGCAATTCAAAAAAAAAAAAAAAAACTAAAACCTAACAACAAAGGGGTTAAATCTTGATTAGCATACCTAGAAAATGCAAGTTTTCTTACAGTAATTTATTTGTCGAGGTTGCACAAAGCACACGATAAATAGCACACATAGTTAATTTTTTTTTTTTGCTCTATTCCTAATTTTCTATGACAATACAAAGTGTAAGACAAAGAGTATACACATATTAAAAATAGTAGAAAACTAGGAATATAAACAGAAAACCAAAATATCATCTATGCAAAAAATGATTTTAAAAAAGGGTGTATATGGATTATATACCTTCATATTTGACGGAAAATATTGCATCTCGGGCAAACAAACACCTTTTTCGATGAAATGAAAGGCAATTTTAGCTAAAAAATGTTTCAAATGAAATGGAACAATCTATTTAGGCCAAAATAGTACAAAACTAGTAGATCTAAAAAATATGGCAACATGGGCTTCAAGATCTCAATCACCAATAAGAACAGTTCTTCAAACGTGCTTTAATACCATGTTAAACTAAACAAGGTATTCCATACAAGGCAAACACCTTCAATAACCACTCAAACAACTAGGTCAAAATCACAACGCTAGTATTTTTACGTGGTTAAAGCCATTTGAGAAGGAAACAATCGACGACCCCAACCAACACGACCACTTGAGGCAATTTTATCAATGGAAAAGAAAATAATTTTACATAAGAGAGTTCTCATAAATCCATTATAAACTATGACCCTCCATGCCCTTTAAATAAAGACCATGGACCAATCAAGTTGTAAGGCACGAATCAATCATTGTTAGTATCGAAGAGAATATGAGCCATCAAATCACTTTATGTCTAAAACATACCATGACCATTAGATTACAATGAAACTAATGCATGCTAAAGAAACACACCTTTACCTAACAAACACATTAGACCAAGTTGAACTTAACTAAGTAAGTGTATATATATCCTAACAAAAAAGAGGAGAGAAAAAGATGATAAAGGTATGAAGTGTATTTTATTGATTATAATATTGAAACAAAAAGTTGTGGGTTATTTGATCCTCAAGCAAAACAAATCATAATAAATAGAGATGTGGTCTTTGATGAGTAAGGATTTTATCAACCAAAATATGTAAGATAGAAGTAAGAGTGAAGTAGAAATTGGTAATGGATTTGGTGTAAGTGGCTAACTAGAAGTCATTATGAATATGATATGTTGGATAGAAATTTTGGAAAAGGAATTTATAGATCACAAATTTCCACTATGAATTTTGCACTCATGGCTAAAATAATGAAGATGGATGACCCATATAATTACACAAAAGCATCAAAGAAGAAACAATGGAATGAAGCCATGGAAGTAGAGTTTAATGCTTTGGTGAAGAGTGATACTTGGGACTTGATCAAATTGCTCAAAGGAAATGATGTAATTGGTATTAAATGGGTGTACCAGACTAAGTATAAATAAGATGGTTCAATTGATAAACATTAAACTTGCTTAGTTACCAAAGGTTATGCTCAAAAAGAAGGAATTGATTATACAAAGACATTTCTTTAGTGGCCAAAATAGACACATTCAGGATAATTATTTCTTTAGTTGCACAATATAAGTGGATAATTTGTGAGATGGATGTTAAATTAACATTCTTGAATGGTTATGTAGATGAAGAAATCTTTGTTGGGAAACCTAAAAATTTTGAGATTCTAGGAAAATAAGATTGTATTTACATGTTAAAGACGACTTTTTATGGTCTTAAGCAAGCACCAATGGCTTGGTATTCAAGAATTGATAAGTATTTCCAAGATCATAGTTTAGTCAAGAGTTCATTTAAACCAAATATTTAGATACACTAAACAAGTCAAGTTATTCTGATTGTTGCACTTTATGTTGATGATTCGATCTAGACAGGGAACCATTTTGAATTATTCAAGAGTTTAAGTCACATATGATAACAAAATTTGTGATGACAAATCTTGGTGAGTTGCATTATTTCTAGGGTATCGAAATAGGAAGATGATATTTTTATGTCACAAGCCAAGTATACATGGGATATTATGAAGAAGTTTAATATGTTGAGTTGCAAACCAACAACAACTCCTTTAGAAGTTGGGTTGAAGTTATACATAAATGATAACTCCAATCTAGTTGATGATACTCTATATTGTCAATTGATTGGAAGTTTTATCTACCTAACTAGAACCTGACTAGATGTATCTTTTGCAATCAATATTGTATCAATATTCATGTCAAAACCCAAGGAATTGCATTGGAAGGAAATTAAAAGGATTTTGAGATATCTTCATGGTACAATTGGCTTGTTCTAGTAAACATATCTACAGATAATTTCAAGGTTATTGGTTATATAGATTTAGATTAGGCAAGTTGCAATGGATGACAAGAAATCAACTTCAGGGTATTCATTCAACATGGGCTCATTAGTAGTTTCTTGGAGCATTGAAAAATAACCTATAGTTTATCTTTCCATAGTCAAAGCAGACTATAAAGCACCAATAGTAGTAGCCTGTGAAGCAGCTCGGTTAGGAATAATTTTGGAAGATCTACATGAGAAGCAGAAGGAACCCAGTCAGTTGATTTTTGATATTCAAAGCGTTATCTTTTGAGTAAACTTGGTGGGACTACATCTTCATCATGCCCAATATATCACCTCGATTGGGGAAGGGAATTGAACCAATGATTTCACATCAAGGAGCACCTTAACAAAGCACTCAATCATCGTCTATCCAAGACCCTATGGATGATATTCAAAGTGTCATTAAAATCACAAAATCCAATTTTTTACAAGAAGACCCAAGACATTGATATTCACAAGACCTAGTACGAGAAGGTGTGATAAAGATAATGTATTGCAAAATAAAATATCAAGTTGCAGATATCTTCACCAAAGCACTACCGAAAGAAAAATTTTGCAAATTTGAAGATGATATTGGAATTTTTCCAAATGATCATTATGGGGGGGAAATGTTAGAATAATGATTATTTGGTATGTTCTAGAAATAATTATTATTAAGTTTGTGTTACGTCTCGAAGGTTTAGTTTGAGCTAAATAAGTATTATTAAGTGTTTTGTTGAAAACTAAATTTTTAAGACATTGTAAGTAATTATTGATTCGAGCATTTTCTCATGGGCATGTATAAATATTGGTTTTCTTAATGAAATTGTTTGAGTCAGTATGATAATTGTTGAATTTGTGCATTGCTTAATTTTGTTGGTGTACTAATGTTAAAATTAGAAACTAGGGCCAAACTCCACCTTGGAAAACTCATATAATGAAGATGATATTTTTATTGGATTCCTATTTCCAAGAGGTGTGGGATTGATCTAATGATCATCCCATTCTGACAAGTAGAAATGGAATTATGAATTTATTTCTTATATGGACAAATTGTCAAGGTTCTCTCCAATCTAATGTAGGCTCAAGAAGCCCAACAAATGTGTCCCTTCACCCTCAACGTTGTGTATAAATCGGAGAGGCCTTTTCCTCATTTGGAAACACTATCAACAAATATTTCTCTCTCTTCTTCTCATTGGTTCGTACAACAAAAAAGAGCATCTCTTTTCTTCTTGCATTGACTTGGGTTGATTGGAAATTATAGGCAGAAAATCACAGATCTATTTTGGGCCAATTGTAGGGACATTGACCAATGTTGACTGAGGGTAGAATCCCCTCCTTTGACTATGTTTTTCAGGCAGAAAATCTGATCTCTTGAGGCCGCATCTTCGAGCACACAAATTGAGGAAACTGCAGAAGTTTGACCTGCATTGACCACAAGACCTTTGACTATTGTTTGATTGCACTGTTTTGATAGTGATTGGGAAAATAAATTTTGTATGATGTACTCTCTCTCTGCTAAACTTTTGAAGAATAATAAGAATATTTGATCAAAGGGTTTTCCCCACATTAGGGTTTTTCCCTGACATCCACCAAATATTGTGTCCTCTTGTCTTGGCTTGTCTTCTGCTTATTGTTTATGTTATATATGCATTTACTATCCATATCTATGTGATTGCTAATTTGGAAATTGATCTTGGACTAATAAGAAAAATTGAAGTAAATTTCTCTAAAGCATAGAACATACCATTGTTATCTAAAATTAACATGGTATTAGAGTTGAGGTGAAGACAAAGCCCAAGCAAGAGTGAGAAAAGAAATCATTGAGATTTATTGGACAATGACAAGATTCAATAGCCTCCTCATCTTACTTCAAATTTGATGACAAGCTCAATGATAAGTCTAATTATCATGCATGGAAGATGTCTATTGACTTGACTTTGGAGGAGTGTGATGCTATGGACTATGTGAAGGGAAAGATCATTGAACCTCCTTCAAATGCACCAGCTACTGCTAAGACAAAGTACAAGAAAGGTGAGGTCAAAGTCAGTAAGGTCATCAAGGATTCTATTCACAAGCACTTAGTTGCTTACATATCTGATCTGAGAACATCTAAGGAGATGTATGACAAGTTGGTTAGCATGTTTAAAGCCATCAATGCAAACCAAGTCCTCTTTCTCAAGAACAAGTTGAAGGACATAAAGAAGGGAAGAGGAGAAGATATCCAATCCTACAACATGAGGATACCAAAATAAAAAATGATCTTCTATCTATTGGATAAATTATAGCTGACAGGGAGCTCACTCTCATTTCCCTTGGAGGTCTCCCTCGTGAACAGGATGTGTTCAACACTACTATCAGCAACAATGACCAAATTCCAGGTTTTGATGAATTGTTGACTAGATTTACTCAAGAAGAGACAAGGATGATGGAGAGAGACATGCCTTCAAATAGGAATGATCCTACTGCATTCTCCACTCATGCTAAAAAGAAGAACAATGCAGGTTCGAAGAAGAAAGGTCAAGGAAGACATGGATTCAAAGATGGAAGAAAGGGAAAATGTTTCAATTGTAATAAGTTTGGCCACTATGCTAGGGAGTGTCCTAATAAAAGGGATACATCTCGGGATGTTGATAACAACAAAACCACAACAATTTCAGGGGCAACAATAATCAAAGGAATGGCAAGTTCAATGACAAACGAAAAAAGAATGCTCCCTCTACTCAATATGGAAATGGTCAACCTTCCAAAATATCAAGAAACTCTAGGTATGATGAATCTAATGTTGTAGATAACAAGAAAAAAAAAGAATTTTATCTTATATCTAACTTCTCTACTACCTCTCTACCGGATAACTTGGATAATTGGTTGCTTGATAGTGGTGCCTCAAGGCACTTCACTGGGTATAAAGAAACTCTTTCAAATTTGATAGAAAAGGATAGAAATATGGAAATCATTCTTGGAGACAATGCCACTTATCCCGTGAAAGGGCTTGGGAATGTTACTCTTCAATTGAATCAAGGTAACATCATTCATATACAATATGTACTATATGTACTCAATATAAAGAAGAACTTGGTATATATCTTGGTGATGGAGGGCAAAGGATTTAAGGTGGCATTCATTGATGGAAAGGTATGTGTTAGGAAAGGCAGGTGGACTTCTCCCTAGTTGAGAGGGAGTGTTAAAATTGGAAACTAGGGCCAAACTCCACCTTGAACAACTCTTATGACAAAGATGATATTTTTATTGTATTCATCTTTCCAAGAGGTGCTGGATTGATCTAAAGATCATCTCATTCTGACAAGAAGAAATGTAATTATGAATTTATAACAATGTAAACTTTGAAACGAGAACTATAAACTCAAAATGGGTACTCTGGCCGAAAAACCCCGAAAAAACATCAAAAACAGTGCTAAAAATGAAAAGTGTGTATACTGGAACGATGATTTTATTTTTTAGGGGTCAATTTTGAAAATTTTTTGAAAATGGCAGTGACTACGAAATTTTCGTGCAAAATATAGCTTCAAAATGAAAGTGGTGATACTTGAACAATGATTTTTTTTTTTAGGGTCAATTTTCAAACTTTTTAAAAAATGCTAGTAAAACCAAATTTTTATGTGCCAAACAAAGTTGTTTATGAGGAAAAAAACACATTAATGTTTTTGGTAGGATATCATTTTTCTTTCCTAAGTATAAATTCAACATGTTTTCAAACATAACATGCTAGATACAAAAGAAAAATGATTCAAGGAATCACCCAGCCACCAGCCGGGTGGGCGAGCGGGCCGCCGCGGTGGCGCCAGCCCAGTCTGCGCCACCTTGGCAGCCAGCCTGCCAACCCAGCTGGTGGCTAGGCAATTCCGAGAATCGACCAGCCACTAGCTGGGCAAACGGGCAGGTCGCCAAGGTGGCGCGACTAGTGACTAGCCGATTCCCGAAATCACCTAGCCACCAGCCGGGCAGGCGGGCATGCAGCTGGTGTGGCGCCAGCCCAGGCCGCGCCACCCCAGTGGTCCACCCACCCGGTGGCTGGGTAATTCTCGGAATTGCCCATCCACCAGGTGGGTGGGCGGCTAGTGGCTAGGAAATTCCTGGAATCGCCCAACCACCAGCCGGGTGGGCGGGGGGGGTCGTCGGGGTGGCGGCTAGCCAAGCTTGCGCCACCCCGGCGGCCCGCTCACCCCTCAGCTTTTGGTGGGTGATTCTCGGAATCACGATAGTGCTGGTGTGATTCTTGGAATCACGAATCACCCGGCCACCAGCCTTTGCCGGCTGGGCTGGGCGATTCCGGGGATCGCCCAGCCCACCGAGCCGGCCGGCAGGCGGGCCACTGGTGGCGCCAGCTGGAATCACCAAGCACCAGTCAGGTGGGCTAGTACTTGGGCGATTCCCGAAATCGCCCATACCACCAGCCGGGCGGGTGGGCGGCCATCGGTGTAGCGCCAGCCCAGGCCGCGCCACCCCGGCGTCCGCATTTGCTTTGCTTGGCTGTGGTTTGGGTGATTCGGGGAATTCAACCAGCCACCAACCGGGTGGAGGGAATCACCCAGCCAAGAGCCACACACTGGGTAGAAGGAATCACGCAGCGAACAGACGCGCGCCCGGGCGACTGGTGGCTGGGTGATTCCCTCTGTCCGGCTGGTGGCTATGCGATTCCCGGAATCACCCAACCACCAGCCGGGCGGGCCGCTGGGGTGGCGCCACCTAGGTGGCCCACCCGCCCGCCTTGCTGGTGGCTTGGAGATTCCGGGCCACGCCACCCCGGTGGCCTACCCGCCCGCCTGGTTGGTTGCTGGGTGATTCTCATAATCACCCAACCACCCTGGTGGCTGGGTGATTCTGGTAATCAACCAGCCACCAGCCGCGGGTGCCTGGTGGCTGGTTGATTCCCGGAACCACCAAGCCACCAGCCTGGCCGGCGGCTGGTGGCTGGGTGATTCCGGGAATCAACCAGCTACCAGCCACACCCACCTGGCTGGTGGCTAGGTGATTCCAAGAATCAACCAGCTACCAGTCGCGCCCGCCCGGCTAGTGGCTGGGTGATTACCGGGGGAATCAAACCAGCCACCAAAAACCGCCTGCCCAGCTGGTGGCTGGGTGATTCCGGGAATCAACCAGCCATCAGCCGCCCGCCCGGTTGGTGATTGGGTGATTCCGGGAATCAACTAGCCACCAGCTGCCCACCCGGTTGGTAACTGGTTGATTCCGGGAATCAACAAGCCACCAGCTGCGCACGCGGTTGGTGGCTCGTTGATTCCCGGAATCACCCAGCCACCAGCCGAGCCCGGAATCACAACCAACCACCAGCTGGGGCAGCGGTTGGTGGCTGGTGATTCTAGGGCACTTCAACCAGCCACTAGCCGCCCGCATGGGCGAGCAGCTGATGGCTGGCTGATTCCCAGAATCACCTAGCAACCAGCCGGGCGGGCGGCTGGTGGTTGGCTGATTCCTGAAATCACCAAGCCACCAGCCGGGAGGGCCGCTAGTGGCTGGTTGATTCCAGGAATCAACCAGCGACTAGCCGGGCGAGCGACTGGTGGCTGGTTGATTCTCGGAATCAACCATCCACCAGCGACCAGCCCCCCACCCGGCTGGTGGCTGGGT
>APFE030945809.1:7442-25818 GCA_000404065.3 Pinus taeda | reverse complement strand
AATTCTCCACCATTATCTGTCCTCAGTACCTTTATCTTCTTCTCTATCTGATTTTCCACCAGAGCCTTAAATTCTTTAAACCTGTCAAAGACTTCAAATTTCTTCTTAAGGAAATATATCCATGTATTCCTTGAGAATCATCTATAAATGATACATAGTACACAGACTTACCCAGTGATGGAACTTTCACAGGTCCAAACACATCACTGTGCACAAGCTCTAATATTTGTTTCGTCCTCTTACCACCAGAGGGGAAACTCACCCGATTCTGCTTCCCATATACACAAATTTCACAGAAATCAAAATCCAGAGAGCTATTACTCATACCTTCTACCATACCTTTACCATGAAGTATTCGAAGGCCCTTCTCTCCAATATGTCCAAGCCTTTGATGCCACAACATGGTCTTCTCTCCAGAGACCACTAGATTTTCTACTCCATTTTCAGGAACCATAGAACTATTGCACCCTTCAACAACAGTGCTACCTTGCAGCTTGTACAGAGTTCCAATCCGAACTCCCCACATCAATACCAGTGCTCCTCGAACCATCTTGCAGGTATCCTTCTCGAACACTGTCTTTACACCTGCATCATCCAACTTGCTTACAGAAATCAGATTTCTGGCCAACACAGGAATATGCAGAATACCCGGAAGGGTTCTAACCCTTCCACCTTGAACTTCAACTTTACTTTTCTGTGACCAATCATTCTAGCCTTCCTATCATCTCCTAAGAAGACATCACCACCATCATATTTCTCATACTCGCAGAACCACTCTCTATGGGGAGTGAAGTGAAAGGATGCACCTGAGTCAATCAACCATGCCTCATGATCTACATGTGTACTTGAAGAAGCCAAGTACACATCCCCACCTTCATCTGAGGTGGTTTTTTCCTCTGCAGAAAGAGCATCATCAGATCCCTTTCCTTTATCAGGAGCTTTAATTTTACACTCCCTTCTGAAGTGCCCTTCCTTTCCGCATTTCCAGCACACCACCTTTGTAGGTTTTCCTGGAGATTTAGATCTCCCTCTAGATTTAGATCTCCCACTCGATGACTTATTTTTGTTTCTATTCTGGGACCGTCTTCGTACAGACAAGGCATCACCATTCTGGTTGTCCATAATTTTCCGTCTCATCTCCTCCGTCAGCAAGGCTGAGACTATTTCATCAAACTGCAAAGCAGTTGCATTGCTACCTATTGCAATAACCAGACTATCCCACGAGTCTGGTAGAAAACACAACAAACTGATGCACTTATCTTCATCTGAAATTTTAATATCAATAGATGATAACTGACTTACCACAGTATTAAACACATTCAGATGCTCTGTCACCGAGTCTCCATCTTTCATCCTCACGTTATACATATTTTTCCGCGGGAATAGTTTATTCACTAGAGACTTAGATTGGTACAAAGTCCCTAACTTGTCCCATAAAGCCTTCACCGTAGCTTCCCCTGATACATTCAACAATACTGAATCTGGGACACAAAATCGTATTGTGCTCTTTGCCTTCCGATCCAACTTCCTCCATTCTTCATCGGTCACTCCCATTCGTTTATACCCGGATCTACCACGATCCACTGATCTTTATCCACCAACAGATCCTCCATCTTGAGTTTCCACAACTCAAAACTCTGACCATTGAACTTCTCAATCTCCATCTTTCCGCTGCTCGCCATCTTCTTCACCACCAGAATCGATCTCACAGATCTCCCACTGAACAGGGTCTACCACAGCCCGAGCGAAACCCCTCAGCAACAAAGGCGTCCCCTTGAAGCCAAAACAGCTCTGATACCAAATGTAGGTTTTAACCCCATACAGAAATTACCTGCATATGAATTCTAAATCACAAGAAAATAAAAAATGCGAGAGCATAACACATAAAACACATATACACAGAGATTTCCCACTGGATCTCAAAACCGAACTACCAGCTTGATTTTTCATTATATTCCTTTCAATATTACAATACATATTTATACATGTTGAAGCATCCAATACCATGGACCGAAAACCATCGCGTCCAAAACCATGGACCAAAAACAATAGGTAGGTTCACCCAACCTAATATAGGGTCCAAAAAAAATTTTCTCGGGCCGCTGCCCCGAACCTCGTAGAGGGGGGCTACCCGCCCCCCTCTAACCCCGCGGTTCACTACGTGGGTTAGTCGTGGAAAGAATATAACACAACCCAACATAATGTAGGCTCAAGAAGTCCAACATATGTGTCACTTCACCCTCAATGTTGTGTATAAATAGGAGAGGCCTTTTCCTCATTTGGACACACCATTAACACATCTTTATCTCTCTTCTTCTCATTGGTTCATACAACAAAAAAGAGCATCTCTTTTCTTCATGTGTTGACTTGGGTTAACTGGAAATTACAAGCAGAAAATCACATATCTGTTTTGTGGGTGTTGACCAAAATTGACTGAGGGTCAAATATCATCCTTTGACTATGTTTTTTCAGGCAAAAAATCTAATCCCTTGAGGCCGCATCTCCTGGCACATAAATCAGAGAAATTGCAACAATTTGACTTGCGTTGTCCACAATTTTGAACTGCATTGATCGAATTTGACCGAGAATTTCAAGATTGTTTTGGGCTGATTCTAACTGTATTTGGAGGCTGAGTTGACTGGGTTTGACCGAGCTCATTTGGAGGATTTTTATGTTGGTTTGACCATCATTGAATTTCTAGTTAGGGCATCATGTTGACTACGGTTTGATTGGACTATTGTGATAGTGATTGGGCAAGTAAATTTTGTATGATGTACTCTCTCTCGTTGCTGAACTTTTGAAGAATAATAAGAAGATTTGATCAAAGGGTTTTCCCTACATTGGGGTTTTTCCTTGACATCTGCCAAGTATTTTGTCCTCTTGCCTTGGCTTGTCTTCTGCTTATTGTTTATTTTTTATCTGCATTACTATCAATGTTTATGTGATTCTTAATATGAAAATTGATATTGGGCTAATAAGAAAAATTGAAGTAAATTTCTCTAAAGCATAGAACATACCATTGTTATCTAAAATTAACAAATAATCCTTCACCCATTATTGTAAAGATTGCTTTAAGGTTTATACACTTAAAGGAAAATGTGGTTTCTTGAAAATTTCCTTCTTAGTGCCCTATGAGAAATCACATCACAATCTTGCAAGGCCACTGTGAGAGCAAAGATTGGTGAAACTGTAATATTACTAAGAGTTGGGAATTTTAAAATAATATAAAGGTTGCAAGGCCATTGTGGTAGCCAAATGATGTTGTGGTTTGTTGCATAGTCACAACCAACAAAGATGTGATTTATTGGTGGTATAAACGTTGAGGTTGTGGGGCAATCACTATTGAAGGCAAAGTATTATAGCATATTGGGCAGAAGAAGCGAAAAAGTTATTAGCTTTTGGCATTATTGTGTTAAGGAATTGAAATGATATTTGGCTTTCCATCATTTGAGGTTTCATCCCAATAATACAACACTAATAGGTCCAAAATTGGAATGAAAAAGGCCATGAGAGGCTTATGAGAAGCTTGCTAAGATTGACCTAGGGTTTTAGGCATAAGTGTTTGAGTATTTTGTGATATATGTTATGTAATGAAAGTAGTGATTGTATCATTCTCAATATGTGCATTGTGGTGGTGTTTTCTCACTAAATGTAACATGATTCTATTTCTCTAGATGAAGACAAATTATTATTACGCTTAAATATTCTTTATGTTGAAAATACTTTATAAACTCTATAAGTTGCAAGCTAAAGGACTTGCAGTAGTGCAATTGCACTAAAAAGAACCACAATTAAAATATGTGCAATAAATCCATGATACAAGACCACAATGCAACCATATAAAGGTGTAGGAGGGAAGACCAATTAAGAGCATTTTGGTATCAAAATTGGGAGACAAAATTTCATATTACAAATACCTAGGAATGTTGCAAATTTCCATAATGCTTTTATTGTAATTTGGTACCATTGACATTCTTTTACCAAATTTGTGGAACCTCTCATTCGTAACTCCTTGTTTCTTTATATTACTTCAAGACTTAGTTTTGGATTTAAACTTGATTAGTTAACTTGTGGTGGTTTACATTAACCTTGGAAATTCAAGCAACACAACAAATGAACAAAGTTTATCAGTGGACATTTCAGAGAGTATAGAACTATAGACCAAGTCTCTAAACCATGCAACAATTGGAAATTCAAGCAATGCATCAAATGAACAAATTTTATCAAATGAAAGTTTGTATAGTATTGAACTATAGATTGAATCTCTAAAATATGCAACATTTTCCAATTCAAGCAATGTATCAAATGAGAAACGTTTATCAATTGAAAGCTTGTATAGTATTGAATTATAGTTCGAGTTTGTAAAATATCCACATGTCATGACATAGTAAGGTGCAATATCACATGTTTTTCTAGGGTATTTAATGGGGAATTTATTAGAATAATGTTTTTAATTTGAAGTCCTTTGTCTACATCATAATTTTGTTATTTTCATGGGAAATTAATTAATTAGTGTGTGAAAAAGGCGTGTTTTTGGAATATGTGGAAGTCACAAAAGGTATATGTGGTACTTGAAGTTATTATAGGTGTAGTAATGAGATTGACTTTCATCAATGAGCAGTACTTTAGCTTGTTAAATTTTCCTTAACCCCAACTATTGGTAAAATATTTCCTACTAAATAAATTGTTATTTAATAAACTACAAATTAATAAATAAATGCACTATTATAATTTTAACAACAAATGAAACAACAAAGGAAAAATAACCAATCTCACACAAAAAAAATTTACTGCCCTTTAAATAGGTTGTTTGTTCAAATCAATTCACAACATACAAGGGCTCCCTTACTATGAAAATTCCCCACTACGGAAAATTCAAACTACAACAATTACAAAAAAATTATTGGACACTTGTACTGTTGTGCAACTGTTTGTTTTCCTAGAAAAACCCTAATATGCTTTCTCCAACCTATTGTATGGATTTCTATCTGAACTCATTTTATTGTTTTCTCTATAGCCACGTAGATGTATTGTTGTGTTGCAATTTGATATACAGTCACACTATATAATGGTGTTGTTGCTATGAAATTATGTTCTTTTGTACGCCCATGAAATTGTCATCGTGTGATCCGCATGGATACATTGTTATATCTGTTTTTGCATGACCTACTACCTATTGTTGAGTTTCCTAGAAATTTGTCCTTTGATTTATGGTTGATGGGTTTCATCCCCTTTTGTTGTTACAACAACACTATATAATGGTGTTGTCGCTATGAAATTTTATTCTTTTGTACGCCCATGAAATTGTCATCATGTGATCGGCATGGATACATTGTTATATCTGTTTTTGTATGGCCTACTACCTATTGTTGAGTTTCCTAGAAATTTGTTCTTTGACTTATGGTTGATGGGTTTCCTCCCCTTTTGTTGTTACTAGCTTTCACTCTACTCCCTTGGACTTGATCTTTGGATGAAAGTTCTCCACTCTTGTTGAGACATTCTTGAGTCATTATCCTTCGTGTCTCAAGCACACAATGTCTCTTGCGTTCTTCTCCTTCACCTAGCCTTGTTTTTATAACTTATTGACTGAATCAACAACACTAATCTCCAAAGTGATTGATGGTTGAGATAATATCTCAACATCACTTGAGATTCATATAATTCACTAATGCAAATAACCTTTGCATTTCATTAGATTAATTCACTTTTATTATAAGAAAAATTTAATTATTCCTTTAATTAAAGTAATTTTCAAGGCTAAAGGTCTTGGAAAACGTCTATGCTTCTAGACATGAGACCTATGTGGAAATATGTGTTTGATTCTACAAATAGAAATTCTCCCTCTTAACGAGAAAGGTACTTCTCAAATAGCCACATGGAATTGGTTTTCCCTTTGGTCCTGGCACAATGTCCCATGCATCATACTTCACCATGGATTTCTTTCAAACATCCTAGTTTGTTGCTTCTTTAATAATGTTAGTCATCAATGCCATGTAGTTTGGAAACTTATTCAAAAACATGTTCTTCTTGAATGTGCTCTTAGGAGCCTCCACATGCCTTTGAGCATCTCTCAATGTCTACTCAAACCACCTAGGTATCCTAACAAAATTGGAAGGAGCTACTGACTCCTCCCCACCTAAAGGTTGACTCTTTAAACTGGAAGCCTTTTCATGTTGCTCTACCTTCATAGCCTCTTCCTCCTCATCCTCTATCACTACTAGTGGAAAATCATGAGACTTCTTAGATGCCAAGTTCTCCTCGAACCTCACATCCTTTCTCGCAATTATCTTCCTCTAAGCTAGTAAAAATATCTTGTAGGATTTTGAGGCCCCATTATACCCAACATATATCCCCTTCTTTCTTAAAGTATCTAACTTTGTCCTCTTCTAGACAAGTCCATGGATGCATATTAGGTAACCAAATATCATCAAGTGTCATTTCTCTAGCTTCACCACAGTGAATTCCTCCTTTAGAGTATTATCCCCTAGTATCCTATGAGTGTTATTTTTCAACACATAAATTGTAGTGTTACATGCCTCTACTGAAATAAACATAGGAAACTCTTGGTCATGTAGCATAGCCTTGGAAAAATCAATGATGAACTAATGCTTTATTAAGGGTTGTATGAGACTGTCATCTCCCTCTTAATCCCCGCCTTCTTGCAGAAATCCTTGAAGTCATTGGATGTGTACTCTCCCCCATTATCTGACCTCAAGACCTTGATATTATAGACTCCTCTAAGCATCTACCCATTCTTG
The DNA here is from genome assembly GCA_000404065.3 of Pinus taeda. Classification (NCBI taxonomy): domain Eukaryota; kingdom Viridiplantae; phylum Streptophyta; class Pinopsida; order Pinales; family Pinaceae; genus Pinus; species Pinus taeda. The sequence continues at coordinate 19,060 of APFE030945809.1, read as the reverse complement.
AACATAACCACATATCCTATGTTCTCAATCACTAATATTGAGAGAAATTTATTCGATCGTCGTATAAACAACACATCATTTTCTTCCAAGTTCCTCCTGGCTCGAGATGGAACTTAATGGTTTCAACACCCTTCATTACAAACTTGGCATCATTATAAATATCCACATGTAAATCATAGTATTTTTTTTTTTAATTTCTAAATATCCCTTGTGCTTCTATAATATGATGTGATGCACCACTATACAAGTACAAGAACTACTTGTGATGGTGTTGGTGGATATACATCAGACGAATGAGAAGTCCTCAAGCTTTGCTACAAACTCATCAAGTTCTACCTCAGCTAATGATGTTGTCTATTATGACTTCCCCTTCCTCCCCTTCTCTGGACATTGTGATGTGTAATTCCCATTCTTGTGGTGAATAAAGTGCTTTAGCTTGCTCAAGTACTCCTTCTTCCCTTTCTAGGAGGTTTCCCCTTCACTGTTACCCTTGGAACCCTTCCCTTTTCCTTTCTTGGCCATACTATTAGAGCCAATTTATCCTCTACATCACTCTTCCAATTGCCTTTAGACTACTCCTAAGCCTCTTCTTGGATGTAATCATCGCAAATCCTCTCCCATTTGGAAAGGTGCTCCTAAGCACAAACTCCCTTGACAAATCATAACTTGGGAAAACCAATGCAACATTTACTACATCCTCCACTTTCTACCTAATGGCTACCAGTTGATCCCGTGTCTAGGTGATCCTCATGAAGTAATTGGTAATGTTATCAAACCTTGACATCTAGATGGATGTGATCTTGGTTCTTAATATCATCTTCCTATTCATGTTGTCACTTTAGAACATTTCCACTACAGATTTAAACATCTCCTTGATGGTCTCTCCTTCTCTTCCAATTGAGGTATCAAGTGATCCTTCATAGCATCCATGATGACTTTTTGAGCTCTAACGTGCTCCTTTTCATGGGTTTCCAACTATGTTACATTTATTGGTTGTCAAATATCCTTATCAACAATCTCCTTAAGGTCATTCTCTTTCAACAATAAGGTAACCCTTGCCTTCTAGGGCGTGAAGTTAGATGCCCCATCCAACCTATCCTCAAATCTCAAATTGGTTGTTTCCATCTCTACATATGATAATTATTATCTTGTGATAATTCCTTCTAGCAACGATCAAAATATAACTTTTGGGTTTTTTTACAGGCCATACGAACATGCGTGATTGTATGTTTTATTATTGCGCATCTAGCAGTGACTATTTGTTATTTTTTCGCTCAGATAATATATTTCCACCTGTAAAATCTATAACACCCATAATTTGATTGATACAACCTCCCTCTCTCGTTAAGGTGTACTTCCTCCACCACTCTCACTGCTAGTTTATAGATTTTATAAGATCTTGCAAATCTAATAGATATGTTAAGGTTAATTGTCTTGGACGACTTCAACACATCCAAACACATAGATCTATGTGGAAGTACATATTCAATGCTATAGACATGAACATAACTTTCTATATAATATATTATGGAGTCTCAAAATATTGTATGGTTATGATGAATAATTAAAGGTTAAAATGAAAAGGCCATGGAAAAGTGTCATCGAGTCATGAATAGTGTCAAACAACTATGAATGGGTGTTCAAAGGCTAGATTGAAAGGTTCATGCCTGGTGAAAGGAAATTGTTAAAGCTCTCAAATTTTCCTTTGATATTATGGTGTCTTAAACAACATGATATGTCTGACCAATGAAAATGATGAATGCAATGTGGCAAGTATTAGAAATATTGGAAAATAACTATTGTTTAGCATAGATAATTATGTCACTCATTATTATTCAATTACTTGTCTTATGAAAGGAAAATGAATTAGTGAATGATGGTGTGATAACTTACAAACGTCAATTAGGTCTTTATAGATTATAAGATAATTTAAAAGTAAGGCTCTCCCATAATTTTCAAATCCATTATATATTTTACATGGGTTTTTACAAAACTTAGCCTAAAATCTATAGTTATTAGATTTTGTTTCTAATTCTATTCCTTAACAAGTGACCTTTTATTACCATTAAACTAATTTGTAGAAATGTCGTACTAATTTCTGCTACATTTCAAATTGACATGATTACATATGGATCAAAATTTATTTTTTAAAACTACTTGATGGACTTATTAAACTAATATGTAGAAATGTTTTACTAGTTTCTACTACATTTTGAATTGACATGAATTTGGATCAAAACTTATTAAAAAACTATGTGATGAATTTATTCTTTAATCTATCCCTTTTCACTGTTGAACTCAATTTTTGGCCTTATAACTATAGTGCCTGAGACAGATATTTTTATGAGATAGATTCTTTGTTTTTTTGAATTTGTAAGAGTTGGATCATTTTCAATTAGATCCACTTCATTTTTGATAGAAATTATTTGTGGGGGATTTTTTATTTTTATTTTCATAACTAAAGGTTGAGATACTTTTTTGCATTACTCATTTCAAATTATTCTTCTTCCTTTTCCTAATTACTATTTAAGATCCATTCAAGATTTCCTTTTGCACCTTTTTAAAACTTGACTCTAAGGCCCCTTCCAACATGACTCCCTAAGATGACCATAGAGTAAATGAGACAACCAAGGGTTTTCATAATCTAGTTATTGCACTCATTTAACTTTTTGCAACCAATGATGATTTTTTTAGGTAGATCTTTTCTTGTATCAACTTTAATTATGTAAATCTAAGCAAAGGAGAAGATATCCTTACTCTCCATGATTGGATATTTTTTTATAATTGTTGGAAACATAATCCTTGGGGGATTATGTTTCCAACAATGATGAATGCAATTATATGGCAAGTGTTAGAAATATTGGAAAATGACTATTGTTTAGTAGAGATATTTATGCCACTTACAATTATTCAATTACTTGTCTTATGAAAGGCAAATGAATTAGTGAACGATGGTGTGCTAACTTTACAAACATCAATTAGGTCTTTAGACATTATAAGATAATTTAAAAAGGAAAGCTCTCCCATAATTTTCAAACCCATTATATATTTTAGATGGTTTTTAACAAAACTTAGCCTAAAATCTATAGTTATTGGATTTTTGTTTCTAATTCTATTCCTTAACAAGTGACCTTTTATTATCAATAAACTAATTTGTAGAAATATTGTAAATTTCAAATTGACATGATTACATATGGATCAAAATTTGTCTTTTAATACTACTTGATGAATTTATTAAACTAATATGTGGAAATGTTGTACTAATTTCTGCTACATTTTAAATTGACATGATTACATTTGGATCAAAGTTTCTTTATAAACTATGTAATGAATTTATTCTTTAATTTATCCATTTTCACTATTGAACTCAAATTTTGGCCTTATAACTATAGTGCTTGAGATAGATATTTTAATGAAAGAGATTATTTACTCTTTTGAATTTGTCAAAGTTGGATAATTGTCGCTTAGATCCTCTTCATTTTTTATAGAAATTATTTGTGGGAGATTTTTTTATTTTTATTTTCATAACGAAAGGTTGCAAATTACTTTTTTGCTCTATCCATTTCAAATTCTTCTTCTTCCTTTTCGTAATTACCACATAAGATCCATTCAAGATTTCCTTTTGCACTTTTTTGAAACTTGACTCTAAGACCCTTTTCAACATGGCTCCCTAAGATGACCATTGAGTAAATGAGACAACCAAGGTTTTTTCATAATCTAGTTATTGTACTCATTTAACTTTTTGTGATCGATGATGATGATGATGATGTTTTCTGATGGATCTTTCCTTGTATCTACTTTAATTTTGTAAATTTAAGCAAAGGGGCAGATATTCTTACTCTCCATTATTGGATAATTTTTTTTAATTGTTGGAAACATAATCCTTGGGGGATTATGTTTCCAACAACGATGAATGCAATGTAAGCATTAGAAATCTTGGAAAATGACTATTGTTTAGCATAAATAGTTATGCCACTCATTATTATTCAATTACTTGTCTTATGAAAGGCAAATAAATTAGTGAACAATGGTGTGCTAGCTTTACAAACATCAATGATGTCTTTATACATTATAAGATCATTTAAAAAGGAAGGCTCTCCCATAATTTTCAAACCCATTATATATTTTAGATAATTTTTTACAAAACTTAGCCTAAAATCTATAGTTATTGGATTTTTGTTTTTAATTCTATTCCGTAATAAGTGACCTTTTATTATCATTAAACTAATTTGTAGAAATGTTATACTAATTTTTGCTATATTTCAAATTGTCATGATTAAATATGCATCAAAATTTGTTTTTTAAAACTACTTGATGAATTTATTAAACTAATATGTAGAAATGTTGTACTAATTTATGTTACATTTTAAATTGACATGATTACATTTGGATCAAATTTTCTTAAAAACTATGTGATGAATTTATTCTTTAATTTATCTTTTTTTTTATTGATAAGTGTGTGAATCCTGAAAATCACTCTTACCCTGTGGCTGAGAGGCCACGACTCAGGGGCGTGTAAGTTGTCAAAGTCACCCGAGGATCGCACCCGGCCTGAGCCGCACCAGCGGAAACCATGCTGGATTTTTGGTATCGGCAAGACTAGAACCAGTGACCTTTACTTACGAAGCGCTTTAACAGCTCACTCCCTCACCAAATGTTCTAAATCTCTTTGATAAAAGGTAAGCGGGCTTGGCCCAGGCAAGTATCCTCGCGACTAGTCAACGCCCTCGCTCAGGTTTGAGCGTAGGACCTCACCGTCTTTATGAGTCCGACTTTACCAACCAGTCGCCTCCGCCGACCTTGAATTTATTCTTTAATTTATCATTTTTCACTGTTAAACTCAGTTTCTGGCCTTATAACTATAGTGCTTGAGATGAATTTTTTATGAGAGAGATTCTTTACTTTTTTGAATTTGTCATGGTTGCATCATTATCATCTAGATCCTCTTCATTTTTGATAGAAATTATTGGTAGGAGATTTCTTTTTTATTTTCATAGATAAAGATTGAAAATTACTTTTTAGCACTACCATTTCAAATTGTTCTTCTTCCTTTTCCTAATTACCACATAAGATCCATTCAAGATTTCCTTTTGCATTTTTTGATTTCCTTTTGCATTTTTTTGAAACTTGACTCTAAGGCCCCTTTCAACATGACTCCCTAAAATGACCACAGAGTAAATGAGACCACCAAAGTTTTTCCATACTCTAGTTATTGTACTCCTTTAACTTTTGGTGATCAATAATAATGTTTTCTGGTAAATCTTTCTTTGTATTTACTTTAATTATATAATTCTAAGCAAAAGGGAAAATATCCCTACTCTCCATAATTAGATAATTTTCTATAATTGTTGGAAACATAATCTTTGGGGCATTACTTGGAAGATGGGACTGTACTTATATATATCGTTTAAATAATATATACCATACACTTATCTAATTAATTGTTCTAATTTTGTTTTTTCTAACCATATTGTTTTGGTATTTTTTCCGTATAGTTTAGATTCTTCTGCCCATGTAACGCCTTTTTGTCATACTTTTTGTAAAGTTTATGACCTGCCTATGCACTTAAGAACATCCCAAAAAAACACTAGTCATTTCATCTACCTCCTCTTTCGTTGTAACGCACTTATTCTGCGGGGTGTTTCATGTTCTGGCTTGACATTGTTGTCTATTGTCGTTTTTGTCGGACCTTAAGACCAGTGAAGTTCACATTGGGGATGGAATTGAATTACTACTCTGCGGCCTGAATTACCTCAGCCCTGTCTAGTGTGGCTGTTAGATGCGATCCCAGGTCTCCACAGGCACAACATGGAAATCTCACTACTAAACGCACTCATTCTCTTCCACACCTCCACTCAGATGCTCTCACATCTTAGAAACCCATGCAGAATTAGATATGTCCCTCGACTAGGAGAGTGAGTGAAATCATTCTATGATATATTGATATCCATGTTGCTATTATTGGAATTGGGTTCGCTCTGCTTCAATGGATGTCGGTATCGCACATCAAAGTGGGTTCTGAAAATGCCTTGTCATGCAGCAAGGGAGCGTATAATGGTTTTTTGCTTCACAAAGCCAATGAATATGGCAGCGATTGCATCTAAAGGATATCGAATGGCAAAATACAGAAGAAACTGCTGAGAGACAGGACTAAGCATATTTCCTCATCTTTGATAATGGCAATGCCCATCATTGGAGAAAGTGATAGTTCAATAACCATATTGTATTGCCGAAAGAGTTAATACAAAGCGAATGGAACATGTTATCTCTTGGAAAAAACCTGTATTGTCTGGTTTGCTAGAGAAAAAAAATGAAGGCAGTTGTAACTATTGTATTGCAAGCGAAATCTACCATTTTTTTCTCTAGCAAACCAGACTTTGATCGTTGGAATTCCCTGAAGTTTCTCAAGGTCATTCGCATTTGGATCATCCACATATGAGCTAACAATCTTCCTTAAAGTTTCTCAACGCCAATGGGCATTATTTCTGTGTCAGTGGGCATTTTTAGCTGAGTGTTTCACTTTCACCTTCCAATTTCCCATTTGGGTTGTAATATTCTTATTGGTAAGTGATCTGTAAGCCTTCTTTCTTATGTCTGGCTACTACCCAATTAAGATTTGTACAATAAATTCAAAGGGAATTCCACTAGGGATGGAGTGAATTTCTCTCACTAAAAGAAAAGACGACTTCTAAGAGGAATCGACCAACATTTAATCAACTGGGTGTAGACTGTTGGTTGAACGTCCACCCTGATCCACATTGGTCATTTTACTGAGATAACGTGTATTTGGCATTCCAATCAACCACTAGAGACTTAAGTCCCTTCAATTTGTAAGCCGAGAATGAAATCAATGGTGGAGGAAGCATGCTTTATGTATTTCCCAGTGTCTAGTTTCTAGTGGTCTTTTGTAAAAGGACAGGCTCAATTGATTGCACTGATTGAAACTTGAAAATGTGAAAGCAGCACTGTCATCTACTCTGGGAGGTTCTACTCTTTATAATATAGTTATCATTTTGTAGAAGCATATTAAGATGGGAGAAACGGTTGCTTCTTGTGAGGCATTCTTGCTTGCAAATTTGGCTTTTGGCCATTTTCCTATGGATTGATTGTACAGTTTGTATACAACAATGAATTGATATTTGATCCTGAAGTTCTTGATCTCACTGAGAATGATTTAATAAAGAAATTTGTATTAACATTTCTACAATGCCAGCATTTTTTCTAGCTTTTAGTTATCCTACAAAAAATACGAGTTCAAACTGCAACAATGATTTCTAGGTGTCTACTTGCATTCACCACGGTTTTTTCATAATTCTCTGGGGTTCACTGTATGGAGCAAGGAAATAGGTCCCTGGCTGTCCACTTATGGTGAAGGGGTTGGGAGCATCACTCGTGAGATTCACTCAATTCACAATTGAGAGGATTTCTCACTGTTTTGTTTGCAAATAGCTACTCATTGTGCAATTGCAGGTATCTAACATTGGGAGCTATTTGTATTTTTGTATATTTACAGGTGCGTTTTTTTATTGAAGCTGACACCTCTCATTTGTTGACATTGAATTGTTGAGAAAATGGAAATAATTGAAGAGTTATTAGAGTTATTGAATATTCCATTATTGTCTGAGTTATTGAATATTCCGTTATTGTCTACTGTTGACAACACGATAAAAATTGATAAATCGACTCTCATTGATGTTCTAATCTATTTACAAGATACACAAGAATAAATTTAATTTCTCCATCTCAAATCACAAACTTCAATGAGATGAAATATGATAGAAAAGCCATCGATATGAATTACTATTTTTTCGGAGCAATTCTTTGTTTGAATTTGAAAAAGTGTCATGTCAACAACAAACACATCATTAGATTAATGATGTCATTTTAGGAACAAATTCAAACGAAGATGCAAAAGTTTAGATTGCACTTCTCAAGCCTACCATTAGACTTTGGGAAGAAGTCATCAACAACAAGCACAAAACCAATTTCATATATGAAAAGGAAATAACCTTTTGCATTCTAGACTATTCCAAATCAGTGCGGTTTAAGAGTGTTGGGTTTCTTCAGTGAAGCTCATCTTCACTTGCTCCTATCCACATCAGATTTTTAATTATCAACATTGGCATCGAATTGGCCATATGAAAGATCATTATTTTGATCTTCGCTCTTGTAAGCATTGTGGAAAACATAATCATTATTCAAATAGATGTTTCAGACACGACAACCATGCGAAATCAAAGATTCACCTTAGATGGATCACTTCTTGGTAATGGTCTTCAACAACCAAGAAGATATATTGTTCATAGCATAGAATTCATTCCCGAGTATTGACACATCTTGCAGTGGAAAGAGTTTCATCTTTTCACTATATATCTGAAATGGGGGAAATTGATAATCAACTACTAGTTTCAAAGTCATATCAAGTGAGCCTAAGCCTGAGCTAGAACTAGAGCTAGCAACCAAAGTCATAGTTGTAGCTAGAGACAAACTCATGTTCTATGAACACCATTTGTTTTTGGGCCCTCCTTAAACAACCACTCAATAGAAGACTTATTGCTTCTTCTAGACAACAATTTGTGGTCATCGTTAAACTATCATTAGAGAGCACTTCCATTTCGCAAAAGACATCAAATTCTAGCTAATTAGGAATTTTTCCAGGAATTTCTTCAAGCTAGGTTCGAGAGTTGGTGGTTAGCTTTAAACCACCACTAGTAGAAGACTTCGACTTCTATTGATCATTTGGTTTGTGGTATTCCTTAAAACCCGCATATTTCTTTTAATGAATAATTTTGGAGTATAAAAATCATTTGCTTTCTTTCAATTATAGATTTCATTTTTTATTCCCCAATCGGGTTGTGTGCCAATAGAAAGGAAACGTGGGGATTTATGCCATGATTAATGTCAGATTAGAAAGGGTTGGAGGGCGGCCTAGAAACAAACCTCGCACATTTGTAGTGAATGGCAAGGTGGCATCACGCATGCAGAGAGTAAATGCCATAGGGTATGCCCAAAGCGTCACCTTAATGCTAAGGTTTTGTGTTAGTAGTTATTCTTCCTCGGGTGGAAGTATCCTTGTTCTTGTCTCTAGTATCGGTACATTGTTTCTGGTTAGTTCAAAGTAGAACGTTAAGGAGGCTTTTGTGCTTTGCCACCCTAGTGCAACTGGTCGCTCTCGCCACATGGTCAACGTCGTCAGGTATGTACTTTCTCTTCGTCTCTCTTATAGTCTATCCCATGTGCTCCACATTCATGTGTCATTTCGATGGGACAATTTTTATAAGTCGAAGCTTGGAATCAACTGGAAACCCTACCGTGAATTATGGAAGGAAAAAATTGGGTTCTATTATGAGTTGTTTAAATACTGTTTTTGCTTTCTTTGGGATCTTGCTATATCGCATGGGGATATATCATAACTCTTTGGCATGCAACTCAATATCTATCTCATGCATAAATGTATGTGTATATTGTTTGGCTTCTTCATTGTCTCTGATGGTTATTAAGTATCGTGGTTTCTTGGGTAAGACTTTGCTCGTTTTACCTCTATTTGTGGTCTTTAGAGGGCTCGGGGAGCCTAGGGTTATTGTGGCCATCCTCTTGCGTCAGACCCAAATCATTCTCAAAATAATTGTTGGGTTTAGGCCTAACACTCAATGTTATATGGATTTATGTTTTGGTATCCTTACAGGTTTACAGTTACAGAGTGCTTGTCGAGACTTTAAGCTTGTTACATGCCACAAGCTCGAGGTATGGGCTTCTTGTCACATTTCTTTATACTTCTATGTGAGTTGATTGAGTAGCAAGATGGTTCATCCCTCTTCTCGTAAAGGCTCCTCAACCAATGGAGGCCCATGGTGTGGCATAAATATGAGGCAGCGTGGTGAAAGCAGCCAGGCCCAGCCTCGCCAAGCAAGGGATAGGGGCCAAAAATCCACCTCTAGACTCATCTGTGACGTTGCCTAGTCTTTTCAAACTGGCACTCCATTGCAGGTCCGTTAGCTAATCTCTAACTAGGATGCAGAATGAAACCAATAGGTAGATGCAAAGATAAATTTGGAAGAATGGAGGGAGTTCGTGTCGAGGGCTGAAATTCTCAGTATAAGAAGATTGTATACCTATATTGGTTAATGAAGAATATCGTGGCCAAAGCTATGATGATTCTATAAAATTGTAATTTTTAACGATTTTATAATAATAATATATTTTATATTAATTTTATTTAAATTATTATATTGAGAATAATGAGATTTTTATAAAATTATAATTTTTAATGCATTTTGTAATAATAATATATTTTACTCGGTTGCTGCAGGTAAGCGCAACGCACTCCCTCTCTGTTTCCAAAATTGTAATTTGGCGTCTTATACCCGATAGCAGTCCCTCCTGGGTTGGTAAACCTGCTGCAGTGGCCTGGGTGAGGGACGGGCTTCCTATCGAGTTAAACAAGCACAATTGGGTGGTGAATTCGGTTGTGGGTGGGCTTAAAAAAGGGGTCTCTTTTCCTCTGGCTGGCCCTCGGTCTGGCATATTGCCAATTCTCAGTCTTTGCTCCTTCATTCTCTGTCGATGAGTGGGAATATCAAGCCGAACACAGTGCACATGGCTCCTCGACTCAGAGCAACTCCTAGGAGGGGACGCAATTCGGGTCTAAGGGGAGGGTCGGGAGGTCGAGGCAGTCCTACTCCTCAACGTATTTCTCCGCTCGCCATAGCCTATCCACCCTCCCAAGCCTCTGAAGAGTCTGGCTCCTCGATCAATAACTCAGTGCAGACAGCCAAATTCTGTTTCAAAAGCTGGTTGAACAAACCGCTTGTCACAGCTATGGTTATTGTCATCTTCTCAGAAGAGGAGGAGGAACAAGTTAGCCTGGAGACATCAGCGAAGGAACACTCTCCCACCCCTCTGGTCAATTCGTCGCAGGAGGAGGATCTCATCAGTGCAGAGTCAGATTCAACGGACCAGCCTCTCTCTCCCATGGTCAATTCGGTACAGAGTCAGCTGGAGGAACACAGTATTAATCATCCTGCAGAGGGGTTGGAAGGGGAATCTCAAGGAATTGCCGGAACTCCGCAGGTCTCGGCTCAGTCAGGTAAGATGAAGCAATGGCCAGACAACACCTACCCCAATATTTTGCATCTCAGGCTCCCCCCAGGAGTTAAGCCAACAAATGTAGAAGATGGTGTGATGGTCACTTGGGAGCGTGCTTCGGACGAGGAGAAGGATCAGGGCCCTGATGAACCCGGGTAAATGTCATCACAGTGTTTGAAGCTTCAAGGCAGTCACTCTGCATCTTGGTTTCCAGTTTTTTTGAATCAGTACTACGTCGTTGTGCAAGGCGATATCCAGCTAGCGGTCAATCGGAGGCAAATTTTTTTTGGGATTTTTGGCTAAAAGGCCAGTTACTATCATGCTGTTACTTTGTAATCTGGATTTTAGCTCTTTTTTTTTTTAGTTCTGCTCTAGGCTCACAAGATATGTTTATTCGCTGTAAGAGCAGAAGACAAAATCAGTTTAGTAATATTTTATTGACAGAGAGATGTCCAAGGCTCTCTCAGAGGTTAAATCCTCTTTGTATATATTTTTTTACTTTTTAATATCAATAGAATAGACTTTACCCAGAA
>APFE030945803.1:0-13972 GCA_000404065.3 Pinus taeda | reverse complement strand
AAATTTTCAATTAAATAAACCTGACCTAATAATTATCAATTAAGTAATTAATTAAAAAGAATAATGATAATAACAAAAAAATTTAAAAATTAAAAATCATGTGTCGGCCCTTATATTAGGGTTTTTTAGTTTATTTATACCCAGGCGCTCAGCTCTTTCTCTCAATAATCTTTCATTCATTTCTATCTTTCTGAATTGTCCTGATGATGGACCCCCTTTGGGGTTTGAAACGTCAGCAGAATTAACTTGAAACTGTGGATAATCCGGAACATGAAGCTACAGACTTTACTACAATTAAGTGAGCTACATTACTCAACCTATCAACCACAGCCATGATGGAGTCATTTTGCCTTAATGTCATTAGAAATCCTATAATGAAATCCATGGAAATGACCTCCCATTTCCATTCTGAAATCGGAATAGGTTGCAACAAACCAATTGGATACTTGCATTCAACTTTCACCCATTGATAGTCCAAGCATTTAACAAAAACCTCAACCACCTCTTTCTTCAAATTAGGCCAATAGTAGAACTTCTTGATAGATGTCAAAGTCTTCTGGTATTCTGGGTGGTCTGAATATGGCTTGACATGAAACTCTCTCAAAATAAGCTTCTTCAATTCACCAACGACAGGAACATAGATTTTTTTCTTTAATATAACCAAGCCATATGTTGCGAGGTGCTACTCCTCATCCTTATCACCTTGCTGTTGCAATCTATGCTTCAACTGATGGTACCTCTCATCATGATCTCCTACATGCAAGATTCACTCCTGCAAATCTGTTCCATAAGAGCTCACAACTGAAATATGATTCACCTGTACTCTCCCACTGAGAGCATCCACAACTAGGTTCTTGTTGCCTTTGATATACTTGATCTCAAAATCAAACTCTTTGAGTGTGGAAAACCATCTAGCTTCCCTTGCATTCAAATTAGGTTGGTCAAACAAGTACCTCAGTCCACTATGATCAGTCATCAAAATGAACTTCCTACCAAGGAGATAATGTCTCCACATCTTCAATGCATGAATGATAACTACCAACTCAAGATCATGAGTCACATAATTTTGCTCATTCTTATTCAATTTTTGTGATTCATTACAAACCACCTACCCTTCCTGCATCAGAACTCCGCCCAGTCCTTCCTTGCAAGCATCTATAAAAACCAAAAAGTCCTTATCTGAACCTGCAATCCTCAAAATCAAAGCATTGGCAAGAAGCTATTTCAACCAATCAAAGTTGGCTACACATTCATTAGTTCATTCAAACTTCTTTCCTTTCCTATACAAATATGTGATAGGATATCCAATCTTAGAGAAACTCTTGATGAACCTCCTATAATAACCTGCTAGTCCCATGAATGATCTGAACTCATCCACATTCTTTGGATTTGACCACTCCATGATAACCTTAATCTTTTCCAAATCCATTGTCATCCCCTCCTTGGAAACAACATGTCCCAAGTAATGAATCTAAGACTGAAAGAAGCTACACTTGATGAGCTTGGCATACAACTTATGCTCTCTCAACAATCTCAATATCGTTGCTAGGTTCTCTGCATGCTCCTCCTCATTCTTTGAATATACCAATATATCATCAAAAAAGACTATCCTAAACTTATCCAGGTAAGGGCGCAACACAGTGTTCATCATGCACATGAAGGTGGATGGAGTATTGGTAAGACCAAAAGGAACCACCACAAACTCATAGTGCCCATACATTGTAAGAAATGCAGTCTTACAAATGTCTTCTTTTTTGTTGCACACTTGATGATATCCATATCTCAAATCAATCTTTGAAAATACTAAATCTCCCTTTAGCTGATCAAACAAATCATCAATATGAGGTAATGAATACCTATTCTTGATGGTCACCTTGTTCAATTGCCTGTAATCAATGAAAAATCTGAGAGTACCACCCTTCTTTACAAACAATATTGGTGCACCCCAAGGAGATACACTTGGCCTTATGTATCTCTTATCAAGCATCTCTTTAAGCTACAATTTTAGTTCCACCAACTCAGGTGTGCTCATCCTGTAAGGTTCCTTAGATTCTAGTGTTACTCATAATATCAATTCAATAGAAAATTCCACTTCCTTATGAGGAGGTATCTCTGGAATGTCTAAAGGAAACACATCCTAAAACTATTGTAAGATAGGATACCTCGTCAGAATTTCACCATCCTCATCGTCCTTCCCTTTGTCACTGGAAACATGCACTGCAAAAAATAAACATCATTTTCAGTAGTTGCACTTAGGTTGCAGGTTGTAACTATCCTCACAGATGTAGGTTTATTATTTCCCTACAAGAATCTCTTTTATACATCCTCATCTAGCCACTCAATGGCCTTCTCATAACAACCTACCTTGGTCATGTGAATAAACAACTAATCCATGCCCAAAAGAATGTTATATGCACCCAAAGGAAGCAAACTAAAATTTGTTGTTGTAGGCATGCCATTCAGCTCAAATGCACAATACTTCACCCAATGATGAAATATTCTCTTGGTCCCTATATCCAACTGCACCAACCAATATTTTTCATGAACTTCCTTATTCAAACAACACTAATCCAGTAGTTTAGGACCAATACAGCTATAATTCAATGCATAATCAATCAAAATAGAAACAACTTGATCAAAAAGCTTACCTTCCATCTTGATAATGTATGCCTTTTATCGACTACTGCATAGATCTGGGAAATAATTTGACCCACATACCCAAATATCTATGCCTCTTGAGCACTGTAAATCTAAGGTTTTCCATCCTGATATGAAGGACAATCTCTCTTGCGATGGTCTCCACCACAATTCCAACATTTCAAAGCTTCTTTTCCACTACCTTTATTATGTTATTCCATAGGCTGAGACCCATCTCCTTTCTCAACTTCATTAGACTTCTTATGATGAACCACATTTTCCTTGTCACCTACATCATAAGGTCTTCCTCGCTCGGACCATTTTCGTTTAGTCTTCTCTCTACCCTTCTAGTCACACTTGAACTTAGGATTGTGATTTGGATGTTCATAACAATGCTTCAACTTCATGATGGATTCCTCCAATGATTGAGGCTCATAAACCTCAATCCAATCTTTGAATGATAATGGAAATCTCCCGATGAACCTTTGGATATTTTCTTTCTCATCCTTGAGATATGGCACATATCTCACCAACTCTAGAAATCTAGTTGTATATTCTTCATCTGATATGGAACCATCCTGAGCTCATATAATTCCTTGGCCTTTCCATCATAATACCTCTTAAACATGTGCTTCTTTCTGAAGAACCTTTCAAAGTCTTCCCAATTCAGCTCCTCTTCCCTGATGCCTCTAACATGCTTGACATCTTCCCACCAGATATCTACTTTTCCTTTAAGTCTGAAAGTGACTATATTGGAATTAATATTATTTGAGTAATCCTTTGAGATTAGCACGATACATATTAACATCACAAGCATATCATGTACATTCATGAATCAAGATAATAGAACAACATTAACAATAAAATAACTACGATGCATGCATGATAACTTATAAACATATGTCATTATATATGCATAAGAATCTGCGTTTACCCCAAGGTCCAATGTTGTGAACATGCTCTAATACCACTCTGTAACACCCCACCCCACATTTACCCACTTTTACATACTTACTAGGGTAAACATGAGTTGAGAGTTACTATGCATGACCCAAATTCAAAGATTAAATTATGAAAATGGGGTCTAACTTGCCAACTTGTACAAAACTTACTACAACACTCAGGGACAAATGATCACACACTTGACATCCTGATTCCATTGGTGGCCATCTCCTTGAGTTCATACCACTTATTAACTTAAACTACATCCCTTCCGCACACATGAATGCCAGTCAGTGCAACTAACAAGCTCCAACTACCGACACAACTCATCCTCTGTGCGACTACAACCGAAATTACCAAATTCTGAGAGTGCGACTACAACCGAAATTACCAAATTCTGAGAATGCGACTAGAGACTCTATTCTTGATTTTTAGGGCTCGCCTATAGGATAATTGCCTAGAACTTCATCAATAGTTTGTATGAGGATTTAGACTCTGTTTCCAAGTTTATATCTTGCTCAAGCTTACACAACACATGCTAGTCATTTCTACAAACACTTGGTAAACATGGTACCTATAGGTCATGAATTCATAATTGTTCATTATTTCATTATTTTCATCAGATTTTCATTAAGAAGGCTTATTGCCCTCTCAAGCTAGCTGCAAAAAACACTTATTAACTCATGCATTCATATGACTATTCAATAGCTTTTCAAACCATGAGCAAGATCAATAACAAAAGCACATCATATAATAAGAAATATATCATGCATGTAACCAACAATTAACTAGAATGAAACCATGACATACCAATCATATAATCATACATTAAAACATAACTTGTGCTCAGTGATCTCAATAAATAATAGCACATACTAACATATGCATAATTCCAACCAAGTCAGGGGCTTCCACGTACCACCTGAACATAGAATGGGACTAAACCAAATCTCTCTTTCAGACCAATCACCCCCATGCCATATTTCAAGCATGAATGTGGGATCACATGGGATAAACCAAAACATAAAAATATAAGGAATCTAGAGGAAACCATCTCCACCCTCAAGCCACAATGATTTCAACCAATACCAAGTCCAAAAATCACCAAAACCAATACAAGTTTGGATTCCTTAGAATTCCTTCACCATACCCAGAGGAATTTTCTTGTCTCCACCCACCCATGAAGAGATTCCTTAAGAAAATCATCTCCACCTTCAACCCTTGGGATTTTCCTAAGACCATCTCAAACAGGATCCAAAATCTATCGGCAATCCAAAGCTCAACCAAACAGGGAATCCACTGCATCATGGCTATCCAAGAAATGACATAAGCAAGGGTGTACATCATTATTATTCAGTAAAATACCATGCCAATGAAAAAAATGACCAATAAACTAATGCATGAACCATGCATCATAATCCCAACAAGATAAATCAATATGCACACTGTTATCTGCAAAAATCCTCTTGCTTGTTGCTCTTTTCCTTGCTTGATTTTTGCCCTTGCTTCCTACTGATCCAACTCCTCTTGTGCTCTTTGATTTCCTCACTAATCTCTCCTAAATGTGTCAAAGTGTTGTCCAAGTGCTCTCTCTCGTTTTCTATAGTGTTCTCTCTCTTTTCCTCTCTTTTCCCCAAAAGATAATGCTATACTAATGTCTCTCCAATTTCTTTTCATTTCCTTTCCCTTTTTCTTTCATTTTCCCTTGCATGCATATTCTTTTACTATTTTCTCTTTTTCTTGTCTCCTCCTCTTCCCCACCTACTAAAGTGGAATTTCTTTCATTTTCTTTTATTTATTTTTCACTTTGCCACATGTCCTTGCTAGTATGTAATAATTAATTTTCCATTTATTTCCTTTTTCCCATTTCCAATGCCAATGCCAATTTCCATAGCCAATAAATAAATGATTAACCACAAGTAGATCCTTATATAATGTTTTTCTCCTCATTCAACTTGGAATATGTGTCCCATGACCTTGGTTTGATTTATTTACATGGAAATTTAATCTAGGGTTGTTACATTTATATTGAGTTGAGAATGATGATTTAGCTTGGGGGATGATATGATGATCAAGAAGCTGACAACATATGAAACAAAGTATATTGTAGATTGGCGAGTATGAATAAGTGTGGCTTCGAAAGCAACTCGCAGGATTGTTTGATCAAGTTTGAAAGAGGACCATGGTGATAGGTCAAAGAACATGGTACAAAATGAGCAGTGAGACTCCTATATAATTATATAGTTGAGTTGGTTGTTGACATTCTTATAAAGCCTCTATCCTTGGATAAAGTTGTCATACTTTTAGGACAACCTTGGAGTGATTGAGGATGCTTCGCTTGTTTAAAGGGAGTTTTGATGTTGTAGCATGGAGGGCCAGATAGTATCCCTTAGGTTATGGGTATTGACCAGGAAACCATGTAACATGCTAGGGGATATCTCCCTTAGGTCATCAGTTTTGACTGGGAAACCATCTAATATGGTTGGGGAGATGGACTAGTTGGCATCAAGGCCTAGAATTGCTCCCCTTGTTAGTGGGGTTCTAACCATATTGTCATGGGGCTTGGATAATGAGTTGAGATTGTGCCTTATAGCATTGGGAAATTATTTTTACCATTCTATAACATGTGACGACATGTGGAATGGTAAATGGGCCTTGAGTTTCACCACGGATCAGGTGGGTTCTTAACAAGATCCAAGGAGCTTGGTAGATTCATGACGCAAATACTTGTGGGTAGATAGTTCCTCGATTTGATGTTGTTGCGTGTATGTTTTCCACATGGTTTTGGTATAGAACATGAGGTGGATGGATTCATCAACATAGCTGATTTATTTCAAATCTTTTCTTGGAATGGAGAAATCTTATTCATCATATGTACATTTGTGGAAGTAAAGGAGAAATACCTCCTTGGGTAAGAGGGAGTGTTGAAATATTATAGCTACAGTTGATATTTAAGTCGACAAACTCCAAGGGAAATAAATAAATATTTTATTCTTCATGTAGGCTCCAAATTTGACAGGTCGGCCCCACTAGTTGGAGGGGTTTGACTCTTGGGCTTTTCCCTGGTTTGTGTTTTCCTAGAATAATTTTTTTTATCTCTTGTGCATCATTGTTTTACTGTGATCTCTATTTCCCTATTGTATTTATGGCTGAAATATTGTGAAGTGTAATTGCTTAATGATTTGGAATGTGCTAAAGAAGTATTTGTATCATTGGAAGTAATTATCTGGCAGAAAATTTGTGCTTGTTATAATTACACCTTAAAAATCAACAAAGCCCGCGTCTACGTTGTTATCAAAAGGAAGAATTCAAAGACCTCAAGATGGCGAGTTCCAAGCATTTACAACTCATCTTAAGAATGGTAAATAAAGAACAAAGTTTGGTAAATTTCAAATAGGAATACAACTAGAAGCCTTGCTCCCATTCAATATCAAAAGAAGAAGGATATTCAATTTTATTCATGATCAAAAGAAGAAGGATATTCAATGTTTCTATTATCAAAAGTTTGGTCACTATGAAAACAAGTGTCCTGAAAAATTAGGGTGATATAAAGAGCAAATGAAAGCATGTTATTTCAGCAATAGATATTAATTATGAGTGTCCACAACAGAAGAAATCAAGGTATGACAGAACATATATGAAGAGGACGAGGATATGCTTGAATTGGCTAGGAGCTAGGGGGAGTTGAGGACAAAAGGATCTCTCATACAGAGCAAAGAAAGTCTTAACACTCATGCTAAAGATGACCCCTTCTTGGAAGAGCTAGTAGACTCAGCGTTTGTAAACCCTAAAAGGGTTTGAAGGGTATGATTTAGAAATCCCTAGGGTTTGGGGATAAAACCCTAGAGATAGACCTAGAATATTGAAAATCAATTAATTCACTAGCTCATACAAGGAAGGGGAGGAAAAATTCATGTATTAGTAGTTGATGATGAGGAAGAAGATGAACATTTATAACTTTATGAAGTTGAAGATCGAGGGACTTTTTGTAAAAGATAAGCATTTCATATCTTTCCTTGATTATTATTATTAATTTAATTCTGGTTAGCCTCTTGTCTTTATGTCTTTTTCTTGGCTATAATTTTTTCTTCCACGACCTCATAATCATGGTTCAAAGGTACATTGTGAAGGCATGCAAAGGATTTGGAAACAATTGGAATAATTTGGAAGAAAGAAGAAAAGTATGTGGCAAGAGGATTCTCCGAGGAGTGATTCATGTTCAAGAGAGATAAATTGTATTGATATTTAGAACCATATCGAAAGGATTTCTAGTTCAGAGGAAGCATGCATGATAACAAGTTTGAAGGATGTCATTGTCTGTAGAAAGTCAATGGTGAAGTCCAGGTGGATTTACAAGATCAACCATTTGGTAGATGGAAATATAAAAAAATATATATATATAAAGAGAGAATTCTCCCAAGAAGAAGGAAAGGACTATGAGGAGACATTTTCTCTAGTTGTTAGGTACACTCCTATTAGAATGATGATTTATGTTGCTTATATTATGTGGTGAAAATTACATCAGGTGGATATGGAGATGTTTTTCTCAATGGAGTAATTGAGAAAGAAGGAGTGAAAATAAAGCTACCTTGTGGTCTTGATGTACATGAGAGGCAATCTCATGTCTGCAAACTAAATAAAGCTTTATACAAACCTCGAGCATGGATTGGAGGTTGATCTTGTTATTATATGAATTATTTTTTACGAAAGTAGGACTCACATTTAGAGGGAGCAATAAAGGCAAGAGGATTTTCTTTCGTGATAGAGGGAGCAATCAAGACAGAGGGAATTAACCTATGTGCTCGTAATGAAGGACCTTGGTTGGATATATTGCTTCTTGGGACTAAAGTGTTGTAGAAGCTAGGTGAAATCTTCCTTAGTCAAAAGGAATAAGATCCTTAAGAGCTTTGGGATGATGGACTGCAAAGGGAGCAACCAATATTTTCACGTGACTAAAAAGCAACTATGATGATGGATACAACAAAGGAAGCTAATCATATTATGTTTAAGCCAAGGCACGTGACACATGTGTTGAGGTACCGACATGGTACAATTGGTTATGGATTGAGACATATTTTATATGATAAAGTACATTTGATAGGATAGACAGATTCAGATTAAATAGAGAATGTGAAAGATAGGAAAAACACATCAGGATGATGATTTATCTTGGAGTTTGTTATGACGATAAACAAGATAATAGAAACTACTGAAGCGGAGAATATTGTAGCTTGGTTGGTGAGTTGTGAAGCAGTGTGGCCTCGGGAAGCTACTCGCAAGATTGTTTGATTAGGTATGAGATGACAGGTTGAAGCACATGGTACCACTACATCTGAGACATGGTACAAAAGAGAGTAGTGAGCCTCCAATGTATTTATATGGTCAATAAAGTTGTTGAAATTCTCACAAAGCCTTTTTCCTGGGCTAAAGTTTGTATACTCCAAGGACAACCTTGGAGTGGTTGAGAATGCTTCCCTTAGTTAAAAGGGGAGTGTTGATGTTGGAGCATCAAGAGGAAGATATTATCCCTAGGTAATGGGTATTTATAGGGAGACATGCAATTTGGGTAGGGAAATTGGCCCTAGTAGCATTGATCCAGGTAGCATTGATCCAAGTGGCATTGATCTTTGAGTTTCCCTGGGGGCCTGAAATTGTCAGTTTTAGAACAGCACCAACTTTATACTCATTCTTCTCAGTTTTTCGCAAGGAATGTGATGGTGTGACCAGATTCTTCATCTGAGCAACCAAATTCCAGTGAACCAATGGGAAGGAATCTTTGGGGAATCTTTGAGATGCCTAGGGGGACCAAATTTTGACCGAAGCAGAAAGGGGTCGAGTTTACAGTCATTTTTCAAAAATTTTCACCAGGAATTCAACGGTGCATTCCATTTCTTCAGCAAAGGTGTGCATTTTTAGGCCATCCTTATAATTTGAGGTATAAGGTGTCTTTTGTACATTCATATAATTTTATTTCACTGAATGTTAATGAAAGAGGCCTCCCCACATTGAGCAGGGTTCGAAGATGTAACCCACTCTCGGTGAACTCCATTATCAACATGTTTGTGTCTTTGCTTCTCATGGTTGTTGTTTATTTATGATTCCTTTATATGTATGCATTTCATGGTTACATCCTCTTTTAAAAAGAAATTATGTATGCATCTTCGAAGTGAAAAGATTTGGATCAAGTTTGGTATCAGAGCGGGTCTTCTGTTGATGTGAATTGCAAGTGTGTGATAACCAGGGAAAGCTCCAAAGAGGTGAAGGAAAACTTAATTCCTTTGATCCAGAAGCAGGGCGTGCAACACGAAGAAGGAAAATGGTAGATGAAGATGCTCGTTTGGAGGAAGAGTGAAACTACTGCAAGGCCTTGTACACCAGAGTCGACAAATTAGTTGCAGAGTATGAGTAGAAAATGGCGAAGCCAGAGAAGAAGGAAGGACCGGATGATCATGTCTCATTGAATCATGAAGGAGGAAGAGAAGAGCCTCCTGAACCTCCCTCTCTATCTTCTAGTGAAATTTATTTTCCTTCCTCTTCTCGTCATTCTATAAGTAGAAAAACTCATAGAAAGCCCATTTTCAAGTTGGAATTCAAGTTTGATCTGCCTTTGTTTAGTGGAGAATCTAATGTAGAAAATATAGATAACTCGATCAAATAGGTTGAAGTACTTTTCCACATACAAAAAATCAAAGAGGATGAAGCCAACATCTAGCTAGCATCCCTTCGATTCAGTGACATTGCTCTCGTCTAGTGGGAAGGAAAACTGCAGAAATGTGGTAAGAGTAGTGATGAACCACATAATCGAGTAATTATATGGGCCTTAATTGGCCTTAATTCACCTCCTAGCTTAGTCAAACCAAATATTCCCACAACTTATTACATAATTTTGATTATATTTTGTTTATGAAATGAGTTAGAGTTGGATATTTTGCTTTGTGGTCTAATGTGCATGTAATGCAGGAATAAAGGATAAAAGTAAGGGAAAATGCAGGAATAAAGGAATAAAGAGTAGAAGCAAGGAACTGTGGCAAAGACCTTGGTAAAAACTCGAATGGGACAAGGGAGAGTAATTATAGGAGGTAAATCCTCCTCATTTACTACCCCTCCATTCGAATATTCCTCCATCAGCTCGGAGTGCAAACAGCCATCACTTTAAAGACTAGAAGACAACTAAGCAAGTGAAAGTGACAGAAACCAGTTTATCTTGAGTGGGGAGCCTAGCCTCCCTAATTGGAAGGAATTCATTGAAGATTTCATATGTATAAATAGAGAGGCTTAGGACCTCAGTAGGATTTAGACTTTCATTGTAAAACTCTACTTTATTACTGTGCCGCAAGAAACTTGTGACAGTTGTTCTGTAATCCATGGTTTTCATAATGAGAATGAGTTCTGTTTAAGCTAGCTCTGAGTTAACTTAGAGGGTTGAAGCTCTTAGGTTAGGGCCCGACCCAAGCAACCAAAGCTCCTCTTTACTGTACATGTATGCTAGCATAGAGTTCTGTTCTATTTATTTGCTTAAGTAGTTTCATGGTTTTCTGTTCATTTTCTTAAGTAGCCTTATGGTTTTCACTGTTTATTTGCCTAAGTAGTTGAACTTTCATTACAACAATATAATGTAGATTATTCATGGTTTTCCTGTTCATTTTCTTCAGCGGCTACATTTGTTGTAGTTTACTTCCATTTGTGCCTTCTTTCAGTTCACGGGTGAGTTAGAGGAAAAAGATCACTATCAGGTTGTGCACAAGTGTCTTGGCCTCATCTCCTCCCTCTAGGACCATGACTTGAGGAAGGGACCCTTTAGCAGCCCCAAAAACATAGATTTCTGGTTCTCGCATGAGCTATAGAGTTCGTTGTTTGATGCAGTTATTTGTTCACCTTCACTGGTTTTCTCTGTCGTTTTCCTTTGAAACTGCCTTCAACAAGTTCTTCATGCATCACTTCCTCGACATCTGATCTGCAACAAACCTTCACAATCACCGTTTGATTCACTATTTTATCCAAATGCTACATTTCGTGGAGTCCACCACTTACTTTATGAACTTTAAGTCCCCACCGCCGATCTGCCTCGCCTGATCTGACGGATGTCGCATCACTCGATTACTTTAGGCACTTTAAACCCCCACTGTCGATCTGCCTTGCCTAATCCAATGATTATCGCTTCACCTGATCGCCAACTAGCTTGGTTGATCTCCACCGTTGATCAACCCCACTTGATCCAACAGCTATCGCGCAATCTCACGCGGATTAGTGCATGAATGTTATCCGCCCGAGAGCATGCAAGAAAAGTGGTTTTCTTGTGCTTCATGTCGCGCAGTAAGGCTAATCGCGTGAAATTTTAGAATTCCGCTTACTGCCTTAAGGGCACGCGAGAAACTAATCACCACCTTAGAAACTCACCCCATCATTTCCGCATGTTTCTTTTTCCCGCGATACGATCTCCACTGTCCATCTCTTAACTTCACCTGCGTGATAAGATCTCAGTCGTTCATCACTCCTGTTAGCCTCATCCGTCCATCTTGACTTCACCCGCGTGATTAGATCTCGGCTATTCATCTCTTGTTAACTTCATTCGTCCATCCACTCACTTAATCCCTCGCGATACGATCTTCATCGTTCATCCTGCTCATTAACCTCGTTCATCCATTTATCCGCTTAAGCCTTTGCAAAAATATCTCCATCGTTCATCCTGTTAGTTAACCCTCTTCGCCCATATATCTACGTAACCTCTGCAATCTACGTTCATTTTCCTTTCACCCGACTGATCCAATGGTTCTTATGCACTATTGCTCCCTCACATCCTCCTTTCATTGATTTCGTCCTCCAACTGCTCTTCCACTTGAAATCCGAGTTAGTTTAGTTCTTTGCTTACACCTTAGTCTAGTTTTGATGCTCTTTACTTCTGCAACTTAAATAATTAGCATTAATTTAGTGTTTATCTGGAAATTCTGTTTAGGCATAGTTGTTTAATTGGTTAGCTAGGGTATGGTGTTATTTAGCATTACATGTTGATTTCTTCATTACTGAAGTAGAGTAACTCTCCCTTAGGATAGATTTGCTCTTCTTCCATCAAAATAAAGCTTCTTCTGAGCCTATAGAAGTCTGGCTTGGAACCCCTGGGGTCTCTTTCCAGATGAGCAGTGACAACAGGCATTATATTCACTTTTAGTTGTGCATATATCACTGTCACCTCCAAGTTTGTACAAACCCCGGGTTGATAAGTAAAGTTGGTAGCCCTGGGAGTTGCAACATTATTGTTGCAATACCTAGGCTCATCACTTTTCGACGTCGTTGCCGGGGAGGTGTCTAAGTAGAAGTAATTACTGCTTTCTTCTATTTTCTAGTCTCCAACTTTATTTTATTCTACTTCTAGTCTTCAATTTTCTTCCATTAGTTTATTTATGCAAAAGTAATCTAGTAGCTTCCTTTCTTTAATTTGTCATTAGCTGCTTTCCTTTCCATTCTGTAAGAACTTTCTAGCTTTAAAGAAAATATTACAAAAACCAACCCAAAAACATTTCCTTTCATGCCTAGTAGGAATAGGGACAATTCAGGGAAATTCTTATCAAATACCCCCACTACAGCCAACAGTCAACCTTCTCTCTTCTTCAGTGATGGTGAATTGGAAGACCCTTTAGGTGAGCAACCTTACCTATTTGAGGAACCTACATGGGGAAGAAGAAGAGGAAGAATGCATTCCTACTGAACCAATGGCTGAAAACCAAAATGACAGAGGAAATAGAGTGAGAATTGAGGGTGCCTTCCCCATCAAGGAGACCAATGGGGACATTGAGATGAAGAATATAAGCCCCTGTGCTCTACCTCATTTCCATGGCTTGACCATAGAGGACCCTAACACTTTCCTATTTGAGTTTTTTGTTATATGCCGAACCTATGACTATATAGATGATGAGCAAAAGTTAAAACTATTTCCATCTACCCTTAAGGATGCAGCATTGCACTAGTTCATGGGTTTACCTGGAGATAGCATCAAAACTTGGGCTCAGATGCAACAGAATTTTAACAACAAATATAGGGATTATTGTAGGTCAAAGGTTACTAAAGAAGATATTTTCAGGATGACCATAGGCCAGGATGAATCCTTAGAAGACTATTAAGAAAGATTCCAGCTCAGTTACAAAAGGGCCAGGTGCACACTTGACCCTGAGTCACTAAAGTTGGTCATGCTTAGAGGAGTAAGGGAGGATCTTTTGGATACCTTACATATGATAGCAAGAGGAGATGTCTACCAATTACCCTATGAGGATATTAAGAATGTCTTTAGAAACCATTCTAGGGTAGCCAGGAAAAAGGGTAGGGGTAGTCAACTTATGGCCAGTACATCATCCTCTAACTTATCCATCAAGGGTGAAATTGGAAATATGTTGGAAGATTT
>APFE030945797.1:0-19225 GCA_000404065.3 Pinus taeda | reverse complement strand
CTTAAGTTGCATGAGGATTATTTGATAAAAATTTTCATGGTTCCTTTAGAGTGAAATGCAAAGTTTTGGTATGAGAAGTTACTCTTTGGTAGCTTGTATTCTCTTGAAGATTTTCATACAATATTTTATGAGCATTTTAAAGTGTTATATTTCCTTCTTGTTGGTCGAAAATTATTGTGCACGTGTTGAAAACTTCATTGAACATTTAAAAGACATACATGATGATGATGAATTTATGGATGAAGAACTCCTAGAAGCATTGCATGAGAAATCCTTCGAGCATCATAAAAACAAATTAGAACATAGTTTTCCTTACACTCACAACAATCTACATCAAACAATAGGTTATCCCTTGACTAAAAATGAAGTGGGTCAACAACTCGATGGAGAGATTCATCCTCCTTATCGTGAGATAGATAAATATTTACAACTGGTTTGTCAACTTTTGTGTGATCAAAATACAATCAATGAAATAGTTCATGTTGCTAATTTCTCACAATTGCAAGAGGATCACATGCAAGAAATTAGTCACGAGGAGCAAGTTTTTTTTTATCCCTCAGATGTTACAGGCTCTTTTTTTGAATGGAATTCTCTTGAAAGCATAAATTCAGAAATTTTGTATAATCAAGATGGATATTCTTTTAAATCGCATGAAGAAGTCCCTTTAGGCATTGCTGTCACACAAAATGTTGAGGATACATTCAAAGAACACATAATGTTTTTTCTTGAGATGAATAGTAAACAAAATGTTTTTTGTTGTTGTTGTTTCATTTCAATATGATCTCAAAATTGAAAACATAAAATAGGAACAATAAGTAGTTTGTAATGAGGATCGTTTTTTTGGTTTTTCCCATCAAGAAGAGATGATGTTTCATGTTTTTAATGGTCCTTTTGGGAATATTTTACATCCAATAGTGAAGTCATTTTTTGTATTTTCTATAAACCATGGATTCAGATTCAAGATGAGCTTCTATCTTTTACATCTTTTTGTCTACTTATGGGAGGTTATCAGCAAAAATCTAGTGAGTAGCCATCTCATTTCATGGTTGCACTGGAAATTCCATACCATTTGATTGGGAAGATGTTTCACTAGGTTAGAGTAGGTGTATTGAATAAGCTTGTATTTCAATCATTTAGATTCTAGTTTGTACAATGGAGTAGCATTTCAGTATTCCAGTTTTCGCCATTTGGATTTCTTGTTACAACAGAGTTTGAGTGTAGATTTGATTGTGGTAATAATTTATTTCAAGTATTTAGATTTTAGGTTTGGTATTTTGATTTCAGTTTGTAAAGAAATGGATTTCACTATGGGGTTAGTTTCAACAAAATAAGTCAAAGGTCTAAGAATAAGCAAGTTTCAGAACTTGCGATCAACCCAATGGATAGGCCTCTGGTATATAGGGGTTCATGCTTCCTCTACAATTGATAGCATACCCATGGAGCCAATTCTTATCACAATCTTAGTTAATAGTTTTAAGGCTCTGATAGTTTTAGTGTCAATGCCAATTAGTAAAAAGTAGTATAAAATGGTGACAGATAGAATATTAGCAACTATTGTAGATTTGTAAAATAACATGGGCTCACATCTAGAGTATCAACACTAGTTTTAAATTTATAAATTAAAACACTAACTGATGGAGTATGAGTGCCCATTTGAATTTTAAAGTTTTGGAGGTCAATATGAAAAGCCACTCACAGATTCCATGTGAGTAAAGGAGTGGGAGAGGGTTGACTAAAAAAATGGTGACATGTTGTGTCATGATTTCACATTGGATTATTTCTGCCACCCTAGGATAGGCATCATGGGTTAAGAGTCTTGTAGGGTTAATCCATTATATTATCTTATTAACCAAGTTTAATATCTCAAACATAATGACACAAACTCAACAAGGGAAAAGGTGTCAAAGCATGTTTTGTTGTCACTTGACAAAACTCTGTTTTTTAAACTATTTTCTCCTCTAAAAGATAGTGACTTCGTGCACAATTTTTGAATAAACCAGAACAAATTTTTGAAAATTGAAAGAGGTTTTTGTCGAAAACAGGTCCATTAAGAAAAAAATCTATGATATTTTGTAGAGATGTTATGTCTTGGAAGGTTCAAAGGACCAGTTGCATCCCATTTTTCAAAATTAAAATATTAAACAATTTCTTGTTTTAGTCATTAAATTTGGGCGCGATTTTTGAGAAGATGAAAAATAATTTTACAAATATGAAAGAGGATTTTTTCTATAATGGATCCATTCATAAAAAAATATCCCAATTTTTGTACAATCATCACCGTTTGAAATATACGAAGGAATATTTGGTGCCTATTTTTCAGGAATTCACAAGATTTTTTTTTTTCTATATTTAAAAAATCCCTAATCTACTTTCAGTTAGAGAGACACCTCATCAAATCGTGCTAGGAATTAAATCAATAGTTGGAAATTCAATTTGAAAAAATCTTGGCAAAAAATATGTTGACTCATTTTTAATGAGCGAAACCCGCATATAAATTATCATCCTTAGAATATGTGGCAACCCACATAGACCAAATTTCATGCACTTGGCTCCAGTTTTCTCTTAAAGAAGTTCCATATGCACTTTCTAAGGAAACTTTATCAATTCAGGCTGAAGGTACGAGAACACTATCTTTTATATTTTTTAATTTTTTTTACCAAAACAGTTAGATCTACAATGAAGGGATACTTTTATATAGCTTATGAGAAAAGAAAAAAAATTTTGGACATTGGCAAAGAATAACTTTGTGTGTTGTGTGCCTTTTTTCAAAATTTCATGAAAAATCTCTTAAAGAGGGGAATATGAATTTTTGTCGAGAGATTTTTGTGTTTATGCCTGCAGTCAATTTTACTAGTGTAGTTAATTTTTGGACCTCTTTATTATGTGTTCTCTTTTGTATTAGAATGGGATGTCATTGATATAGAATTCGTGGTTCATGATTTATATCATACATAGTTTGAATATTCATTAATTTCACTATGAGTCCATCGCCAATTTTTTTAGGTTTCCCACTCTAACCAACATCAATGACTTTTACATTAATCTATTCATGGAGTGCTTAAATAAACAACTACCATTGTGACCTAGGGTAGTTGACTTTGAGGAGTGATACCCTTCCATATTGATGGGCCAACTTCAATACCAAAGAAGTTAGAGGTTACCTTGGAGTTTTCCACCTACATCAAGGGTTTTCTCTGAGTGATAATAGAACATAAAAACCAAATATGGTTATAGAAACCTCTACCCACAGATAAGTGGAAATGGAAAGTAATCACCACAAAATTCATCATGGTACTACCAATAATAGTAAAACAACATGATGCGATCATGATTATACTTGATTACTTAATAAATGCTACTCATTTTATCCTTATGATGTCCACTTTTAAAGTAGTAAAGATATAAAAAAAAATTATCAAAGAATTTTCCAAGTTACATGGAATACCTACTGCAATTATATCTCATATAGATCTTTTTGCAAACTATTATTTGATTTTTGGGTGTGCAACTAAATTCTAGCACGTCTTGTCATCCAAAAATATCTGTGTGAACAAAAAGCAAAACTTAAGTAATGGAAGGCATGAATTTCATGTACATTATGAGTAAACCAAGTAAATTGGAATACTACCTTGCATTTGGTAGAAATTTCTTCTAATAATTATTATCGAGAATCAATACAAATGAGTCATCTCAAAGAAATATATGTTTGAAAATATATTAAACCTATAAGTTGGGACAATGTGATGAATATATTCACACATTGATTGGAAATGTTGAAAGATATGGTGCAATAAGTCATTGAGATCAAACAAAACTTGAAGACATGCCAAGACAAACAAAAACGTTATGCATAAATAAAACTAGTGTATAAAAGATTCAAATTTGATCAACATGTATATCTTAAAGTGAAACCATGAAAAAAACCCTAAAAATTATAGCATATGCCAAGCTTGCATGCATATATTGTAGAAACTTTGCAATTTTGGAAAGAATGGGATTCATTGCTTATAAACTTGCCTTGTCACTAAATATTAAAGCACATAATGTTTTTCATGTATCATTATTAAAGAAATATGTACATGATATTAACCATCTTATTGAAATCATACATTCTTGTATTTAAATAAATATGAGGACAATGTTAATCTTGGAGGGGGGAGGGTGTAACATTCTAATTTATCTCCTTGGAAAGTTTGTAGTTAAATTTGTTTAAAACATGAATGGATACTTTTAGTTTTTGTTATAACGATCATCATGTAATAGATATATTGTGGTGTTGTAAACATTGTATGTATTTTTACTTTTAATATGATGATGAGGACCAAGAACAACAAACATGAGTTCCTTTAGGGGATATGATACCACAAGTGGGGAAAGATAATGGGGTCTGAGGAATTTCTTTGTTGTTGCTCTATCTGTTCTACCATATTGTCTTCACCTTATTTAAGTAGTTTTTGTTTTTTGTTTTTTTTGTTTTTTGTTTTTATTCTTTTCTGAATTTGTCTACTCCTATATTGATACAAAAATATGGTTACAGAGAGGCAGAGGCCTCAAGATTTCTAGCCCATGAGACGACATGCTTACAAAAATCGCTTGAGAAATTGACCAGAAGACATGCATAATGACTTGCTTTGGGACTTGAGATAACTAGAAATTGTAACTGAAGACTGGGACATATTAAAAGGAAAAGCATAGCCGCTACCAAGATAGTGACCAAAGAAACAAGAAAATGCCACCCACGTAGGGGAAACCAGCGAGTCAAAATGTTGAAAGGGACCTCATTTTGAGAACTAAAAACATAAGATGACTATCAATCCAGAAGGCATTGAGTGACTTCTTTCAGCAATTGAACAAAAACTAGAAGGTGTAGACCTGTTCAGTCTTCATGCAATGTTGGAGGCAATTCCTCAACAATGCGGCAACCGAACTGGTCTGGGTCTTTAAACTTAGAGGGTTGGCCCTCTTCACATGAAGGACCACCACCTGCAGGAGCGCTCGGACTAGCATGGATGGTCGAATCTAGAGTTGCAGATCCGCCTAGGTCCTTTCTCTGAGTGGTCGCATTCTGTGAGCATTCAATATGGTCTTCCACCCTTGGTTCCAAAGGATCCCCTAGGCTGACAGCCCCCGAACCCATAGTATCCTCACACAACTCTACACTGTTGGACACAATGAAGGAGGAATTGCCTAGAGTGCAAGGGAAGTGGAAGTGAGCTGTATGAGAATTGGAATGGTGAGAGCACACTTCGGTGAAGATCAACCCTCGACCCCTGCCACGACCGCTTCTGGCCACAGGGTATCTATCAAAACAAAAATTCGAAGCCTCAGACGAAGGGTCCGAGGTTGTGGAGGAAGGCTGACGGGATACACGGCCTCGAGAGCTACCTCTTCTGCAACTCATCCTTGAGCACACTTTAGGCATTTTGAGGTATGTTGGAGGAATAGAACAAACAGCCGTGGAGGGGACTGAGAGGGGGCAACCGAGGAGGATGCAGAAAGGATTGTTTGAAGCATGAAAGCCCTTATAAGTGTTAATGCCTTGATATAGAGGTAGACAATACCCTGGACTATCTTCAACCTTGCTGAACCAGCATAAGTGCAAGGGATGAGTGAATAACAAGCAGAACACCATTACCGATATACTAACACACTGGCAAGAGGGAATGAGATGCGTTAATGCAGCATTTAAGTTGATGGTCTGAAACATTAATTCTATTCTCATGCGATGCTGGCTGGCGATTGTGATGAGCCACGCGCCCACCCTCCTCGCTGCCAACGTATTGCTCTCTTGACCATGCACCCGCCTCCGGGGGTGATAAATCCTGTTGCACGAGAGAAGTGCAGTATTGTTTGAGTTGTGAATCATTTGAATCGCTTAAAGGACCTGAGAAAAATAGGAGCTGCTGATTGACTCCCTGATTAGCCAGTCTTACTGCTGCCTTGTTGGCCGATTGCTGAATATGTTTGAAGGTAATGCTCCTGGAAGTCTTGAGCCATTCCTCAATTTGTTCCAATCTGCTAAGAAGCCGCCAGCTCGAGGCAATGTTTGCTGATGAGGTATCTAAGTGAATCCTTGTGGCTACTGTTATTAAGATTTGAGAATCCCCTTCTACCTCAAGAGGGAAAAAAATTTCCTTTTCTACTATGCATAGGCCTTTCCATAAACCTTCAAGTTCTACAGCGTTGTTGGTATCTTTGCCAATTGACCCATGATATATGTGCAGTGCTGAACCAACTTCATTTCTGAAGACACCGCCATAGCTAGCCAGCCCAGGATTGCCCTTAGCAGCCCCATCGAAGTTCAGTTTGTAAGAATGGGAAGCTGGGGGAGACCAATTGTGGGGATAAGCAGTGTTGATTGGGAGACTAGTCTTGACTTGAGCTAAAAAAGTGAGGTCCAAATTCCAATCTCTCAATATGAGGCATTCCTGAGGAGAGTCTACCAGGTCCGAGTCTTTCCAGTGTCTTAGAGCAAGAGTTTCTTGCATATTTTGTTTGAGAAGGAGCCATAGGGTATCAAGTGGCTTGCTAAGATTGTTGAAGATTCTGTTATTTCTCTCCTTCCATAAGATCCAATAGACAAAGCCCAGAATGAGGCTCTTCACCTTATTTAAGTTATGAGTAGTGAAGAAAAACAATTCTTAGAATTGAACCATCACTTGTATGTTTTAGCAAGGTATCTCCCACACATTGCTATGAACACAAAGAAGTAGTGTGGGGAACTTATTATTAAAATGAATGCATGAGAAAGTTAAAATAGAAGGAGATTAAGAAAAAAAGAAGAAAATAGAAGTTTTAGAGAGGGAAAGAGTGAAAACAAAGACATAAAAATATAGATCATGCCAATCATGAGAAAAGCATAAATATTTGTTGAAAGAGCTATGAAATGAGGAAAATATACAAGAATTTATGTGAAATCAACTAGAACTTTCTATGAATATGTACATATGAAGAGAAATGGATCGATACTTGAAGACGAATCAGAAGCAGGAGAATGGTCAAGCTTGACTTTGTGCTATGTCGTGGCTTCTCATAATAATGGAAAATTTTAGGGGCTAAATTTTGTAGATGTGCTAATTTTCCATGTTTTTCCAAAATAAAAAGATTCGCTAATTTCCATTTTTTATAAAATGTTTTCCCAAATTTTATAAGCTAAAAATAGTTTACCTGAAAAGACACAAAAACTCTATAGAGAATATATAAAATCATCATAAATTTGAATATTTCTACAAAAATATCGCCAAACATTTTAATGTTTGTTTATTAGGGACTAGTAATCTTCTCCAAAGTTTCTAAAATATAAAATAAATTAGTGTACTAATTTTTTTCCATTACCCTCATACATCTATCTTCTTCCAACGATGTGATTCTACATGGCCATCTTGTCCAAACAAGTTAGACTGTTGAGAAGCCTTATTTCCTTTATATGTCACTCTTTTTTCATCATTCAAAGCAAGGGACTATTTCTTGGGTTTGTGATCCTTTTTCCCTTTTTCTTTTTTTGCACTAGTTCCTGGGACTGAATTTTTGTATCAAAAGGGATGTGTTATTGGCATATGATTATATGAAGATAATTTGGAACACTTTATCCTACTTTGCATTAGTTATTCACAAAATGGTTCAAAACAAGGCTTTCTATAAGAAATTGTAAAAGATTCATTGTTATTGTAAACAAATGAAAAGAAAAAACAAAGGCAAAATATGTTTCACAAAGTTTAGCAAGTATGGTAAGTATCATATAATTATCAAGCTTCTTCATACCAAAATCTCCAGGAAAAAATCTAGTTGACATGGGAAAATGCCCCTTGTAAACTTTGGATGCTTACTTGGAAAAATGCCCAATTAGACCTTTCTATGTTAAAACATTTAAGTATGGCCTAATAGCCACTATATAGGTTTGTACGATTATAAAATAGATGCAACTAATATCAATGCCAAAAATGTAATGTAAAATTAAATAAGTATTCATTACCTTAGATTGATTATTTGTTTTAGCAATTAAAAGAGAACAAATCCTTTTCAAAAATAAACTTCACATTGAGGTACCATAAAGTGAGAATCAAATATGATGATATTTATAAGAAAATTTTCAAAACAAGATATGGTCATTATGAATTTATAGTGGTACCATTTGGTCTTACCAATACACCAACTAAATTCATGTGTTTCGTGAACAACATATTTATGGAATACTTGGATATGCTTATATTAGTTTTTCATAGATGATATCTTCATGTATTCTAAGTCTGAGGAAGAACACAAAAAACATCTTGGATTAGTTTTATAGGTATTAAGAAAACATCACTTAAATTCCAATTTCAATAAATGCAATTTATAACCAGGACAAATGTACTATATTTGGGATACATTATTTGAGATCAAAGAATCTCAATTAGTATAGAAAATTCAAGGGTATTATGAACTGACCTACTCCAAAGAATGTGATAGATGTAAGTTTATTTGATGATGATGGGGGTGGTTAATGTCCACTGAGACCAAATTGGTCTATCAGACCTATAATTTTCTTAGTTTCTAATTGTCTGGCTCCTCGTCTTTCTTGGCGAGATTCGTGTTGTAGCTTTCTTTTTCTTCTCTACGGTCTTCCAACTTTTTTTTATCTTGCATCTCCTTCATCTCTTCTAGTTCTTGGGACATTGGTGTCTTAGCTTCATGATTCACTGTGTTTGTCCTTTTGAAGATAATCATGGAAGCAGTTTGGTCTAGGAATATTTGGAGCCTAATTTTCAGGAATTCACCAGAATAATTTTTTTATGAATACTTAGAAAAATGCCTAATATGCTTTCAGTTGGAGAGCCACCTCATCAAATTAGACTTAGGCATTAAATCAATAGGTGGAAAATAATTTTGAATAGATCATGGCACAAAATCAATTGACTCACTTTTATGGAGTGAAACCAACAAGTAAAATATCATGTTTAAAATATGTGGCAGCCCACGTAGGACATATTTCATGCACTCAACTCACATTTTCTCTTTCCCATACTCCAACCAACATCATCAAATTTTACATTAATTTGGCCATAGAGTGTTTAACAGACCTCCCAATTAGTCCTTCTACCTCATTCAAGCATACATGTTTCCCAAAAATAATTTTATCTCCTCTAGCCCTGCCCCTATGCATCTAAGTGGGCTATTTTACTTCATCCTACTCTAGGGTCCATAGTTGCTACTATAAGAACTTTATCCTTAGCATATCCTCTTTTTATGTCATCTAGTTGTGCCTATGCCTTATCCAACATTTCTAGAAGATTATAATTAGGTGGTTTCTCCAAAATAGGCATCCCAAATGAAGCACTATGAATAAGTTCAATTAATAGCCCCATTCTTCTTTTCCTCTCTTAGTTAATCATCGAGTATTAATAAAGGAATCTTCATTTCTAACCTTCATACTCAAATACATATCTTTCAACTCTCTCAAATTTGACCACATCCAAGAACCTGTCTCCTACTCCCATCTAATCATTTAACCCTTTTGTTACGTCATATTTTAACT
This sequence comes from Pinus taeda, assembly GCA_000404065.3. Classification (NCBI taxonomy): domain Eukaryota; kingdom Viridiplantae; phylum Streptophyta; class Pinopsida; order Pinales; family Pinaceae; genus Pinus; species Pinus taeda. The sequence continues at coordinate 9,711 of APFE030945797.1, read as the reverse complement.
AATTCATAGTAAGACCTAATTAGTTTTCCTTGGTAAGTTGTATATTATCTTTTCATATGTGCAAATATTTGAATTTATATGAGATATCTCTAAGTGGATAAATTGAGCATCAATTTCCCTATCTTCTAGTCATGTTATACGCAAATAATTATGATAGGATTTTTTTCATTTATGATATCTATAGATCATTGGTTATATTATTGTTCATATTTCATATGATTAAAGTTTTTCATTTGTTTTAGAACCATTTGAATAGAATTCCTAGGTGTTTTCTATAGTAACAGTCTCAAAGTATTTAGTAAATGATATGAATATTATTATATATTTTCCTCCTCTTCTATAACCATAATAAACCTTATTATTCATCCTCCTTAGTTGGAAGCTAGCATGTTGATTATATATATGAAAGGAACCATCCAAAAGAACTGAAATGGATGAAAGCCTTTCTTTTAAAAACATAACTAGTTCTTGGCATAGTTTTCTAACCAAAAACTATCTCAAGAAAACAACATGACCAATGCCTTTCATGTTTGGAATGGTTTCTAGCTATAAGTAAGTAGATATCAAAGCTTAAATTTGTCATGGGATACTAAGAAATCTATTTGTAAAGCTAATATCAAATATCTAAGGATTCATAGCCTCTTTGATTAGAATGTGGACCTTCATATTGAATAACATAAACTGATTGTTTCATATAAATAACTATTGGCAATGGTTGTCTAGTTGCATAAGCATTAGATTGACTTACCATTCATAGGTGATATGTAGCTCTAGAAATGGGCATCTTAAGAAAATATAGATGATTGTGACAAAATAATTGGGATATTTGTTCAAGTGAACTATATTCTAATTAGCCTTGTCACCTGAGTAATGTGGCTTCAAATATTTATGTTAGCATACTCACATAAATTATATAATGGAATAGGCAACAATAAATTGAGCCTATAAATATAAAAGTAAATTGATAATTTCTTGAGGGATGAGAAAAGGAGAAATAAAGGTATCATCTCTATTTCCAACCACTCTAATGAATTACATCTATCTTGTCATGCAAAATACAGAGTTTGGATTAGATTTCAATGAACTATAGTTGAAATTGTGGTCAAGGTATTCATGATAAGAGTGAACATGCAATTGATACTACATGTAAGATAAGTTTCGTCCCATTCTCCTTTTTGTAGTTCTCCACAATGGTAGTGGTGAAAGTGTGAAACCAACCCCTAGAAACTATGATGACCAACTTTTCTCATTGATACCTCCATGAATCTGATACAATACATTTCACACTCATCCTTAAGGTAAAATCTTACTACATAAGAAATATTCTCATGATATCTCCCTTGATGTCCAACAAAAGAATGAACATATTTGCTTACATGATAGAAATATAGGGTATTTCCATATGTGATAGCTAATAACAAATGGATTTCTACTGGAAAGAAATATCATTATGTTAGAAACCAAACCAAGATTGAAATTGATGCACCATTATGATCATACTTTCTAGTTATATATAGCATTCACACAAGATTAGCAAATATGTTATCCAAGGCTCACACTAAAATAGCCTTTAAGAATTGCAAATTTATGTGATTACTTCCCATATCACATAATTTTGGTTTTTTTAAAGAGAATATTATTGGTGGGGATGGCATAGCAAAGTTTAATAAGTTAAATTTCCAACATACAATCAAAAGTATTATATTTTTATAAACACTCATGAAAGGTTAAAGAAATAACTTATCTTAGAAGTCAAAGTCACATTTTCCTTAATCATACAAGTTTTGGGTTTGTTAAATAGACTTTTACCTCTTGATGTACTTCATGTACAACAATGTTGGAAATTAATGATAGTTGACTCTATTCAAGAGCTTATGGATAAATTTTAAGAAATGTATTATTATATGACGAAAAGAAAGAGATATTTATGAGCATAGTTGGGAAGGAAGATCATTCATGCATGGAACTAGATATGAAGTGAAGCATAACTTATTGAATAGTGCAAAAATGCTATTTAAAATCATACTATGATTTGTTTAATACAAATTTAACTTTGGCATTTTCATTATGTTTCATTAATGAAGCAAGTACATCAAAATTAATTTAGTTATGTGCATTTTGTTGTTCTGATTTTTTGTTTAATAGTTTTATGTTGTTATGATATGCTTACAATTTTATTCACTTTTTGTATATTGAGTTGAATGGAGGAAGAAGATCCATAAAGAAAGTTGCAAAGAACATTTTGGGCTCAAAATAAAATTTAATCAATCCCAATGCTTATATCAGTGCAAAATAAAATAAAGAAGGTGGTGAATAGATTTCTCAACCATGTGACAAGTGTGAAGATAAAAGAAAAAAAAAATAACTAGTAGTCAAATGCTTATGCAACGCATGCTCACATTTGAGTGTCACAAGCATGTGAATGAGAGAGATAAAGTAAGTGTGAAAGGATAGGAGTGTGTTTCATTTAGTCAAGAGTTTGGAATGAATATTTACTTGTTTCAGAAAACATGTAACCTCTTCATTTTTGTGAAATATATACTTTCACACCTAGGTGAATACTCAAAATGAGAATAACTTTGTAAAGAGGTGAGAATTAAGAACTCAAGTGTCATTTGTTGTATTTGAATAGATCTGAATCTAGGAGGGTATGAGCCATGAGACAAACTTATAAATAGAAATTTGTTGTCAAGCCATAGTTTTCATTTTGGAATTGTTGGTACATTGTTAATATAGTGGATGTTGATATGCGCTGTTTTTATACTCTAGCAATATTGTTATTGGTCATGGAAATATTGTTTCCTTGTTCAATTCTCTTGGTGATTTTGGGTGTGAGCATTTTTAACTTTTGGGAATATTCCCATGGTATGATGTCTATTCTCCCTATTGTTTTATGCTAGTCACATTTTAATTTGGCTTGGTTACTAAATAGTTGTGGGACAAGGAAGTTTTCTTATCATTTGATTCATTCCATTTCAAGAGGGAACAAGAGGATTTGATTCGAATTTATCCTTAAGTTCAAATGGGACTATATTTTTATGTCATTGGTTTCATGATTAAATATTTTCCTTTGTTGGATTAGCTAGGATTTAGTTAGATGTATTTGATAAAACATTATTGCATTGCATGTTATTTTCATTTCATTAATACTCATAAGAACCTCTGTTATCCCCAATAGGCCATTTTTGGATGTTTGTACATAAAAAGGTCTAATTGGGCCCTTTTGCTAAGTAAGAATCTAAAGTTTGCATTGGTCATTTTCCCATGTCAATAAGAAATTTTCATATTTTCTGTCATGAAGAAGATGGATAACCATATGGTACTTACCATACTTTCTAAACTTGGTGAAACAAATATTGCCTTTGTTTTTTCTTATTCTTTTTGTACTATACTAATGAACCTTTTAGAATTGCTTATAGAAGAATTCCTTATTTTGAACCATTCTACTAAGAGTTAATGTTGAGTAGGATAAATTGTTGCAAATTAGTTTCATGTATTCATATGCAAAGAGAACATAGGTTTTGTTTCAAAAATATGGTCCCAAGAACTATTGCAAGAAAAGAAAAAGGGAGAAAGGATCACAAACCCAAGCAATAGTCCCTTGATTTGAATGATGTGAAAAAAGAGTGATGTGTAAAGGAAAGAAAACTTCTCAATGTTCTAACTTGTTTGGACTAGATAAAAATGTAGAATCACATTGTTGGAAGAAGATATTAGTATGAGTAGTAGGAAGATTTTTTGGGCATGGAAATTTATCTTATTTATCTGAAACTGTAGAAACTTTGGAGAGTCTTGGTAGTCCCTAATATGAAAATTGTAAAATATTTGGAGTTATTTTTGTAGAAACATTAAAATTTCTATTGATTTTATATAGTCTCTATAATATTTAGGTGATTTTTAATTAAAATAATTTTATCATATAAAATAATTTGGGAAAATGGTATTTAGAAAAAAAATTGAAATTAGGGAATATCTTTTGTGGAAAAAGCATGGAAATGAGGGGAACTTCCAAGTGTAGCCCCTAAAATTTTACAACTATGAATAAGTTCCATTAGTAGCCCCACCTTTTGTCTTGAAAATAATTGATACTATTAATTGTCCTTTGCCTCTCTTATATCTTAGCTTAATATTGGTAAAGGAGTTGTCATTTCCACAAACTAAATTGAAATTAACAAAAACTCCAATTAATCAAATTCCAAAATTCAAATTAAATTAAACTAAATACTCCAATTAATTAAATTCCAATAATACTTTATTCCCAATTGAACTAAGTAATCATATTCCATGGGATATCTCATAAGAGTATTGATGAGGATATAAGTGGTTGATAATAAACATTCTAGTAAATTGTAAATATTTAAAATATATATGCCAAAAGGATCCAAGCTGCTATCAAACACATTTTTTTTTATATTGTTCACCAGACAGGATGGAGTATCTCATAAAGTATCGATGTTGATATCATCAACTGATAAGATGATAAATAAATATTCTGGTGGTTTTTTATTAATTTAGTGTAAATATTCGGGTCCATGCGGCCTCGCCTAGGCGTTCTTGATGTCTGCTATATCTTCCATCGATCCTTATGAGGAAGCCGAGGGAGTTGAATATGAGATCGAGTAATGGAATTTTCAGTGCTCGCAAGGCTGGACCAGCCAGAGAACGCTTGCCTTCACATTCCCCTAGTTCAGGCGTGAGAATGGCTTCCGCTGTTCAATGTGCCGCAGTCAGCAGCCGCCGCGAGCTTGAGGACGTGTTCCGCAAGTTCGACACCAACGGCGACGGCAAAATATCCAAGTCGGAACTGAGTGCTCTGATTTCGGAGGCGGAGATTGAAGGGGTGATGAAGGAGGTGGACTCCAATAAAGACGGTTTCATCAACTTCGACGAGTTGGTGGAGGCCAACTCCAAGAACCTCAACGCCGCCCGTCTCATGCGAAACTCCGCTTCCGCTGTGCAATGTTCGGCCCTGCCCTGCAAGTTCGACACCAACGGCGACGGCAAAATATCGAAATCTGAACTGAGCGCCATCCTCAAGTGCAGCTGTAGTGAGGAGGAGATTGATGGTGTGATGAAGGACGTGGACTCCAACAAAGACTGCTTCATCAGCTTCGACGAGTTCGTGGCCGCCAACAGCAACGGTAACAATGCCGCCCGTCTCATGCTAGGCTTGGCTTCAGCTAATTGATTGCCACGCCGCGCCATCTAATTAATAAATAAATAAATACCCCCTACGTCAGCTCTCAGCGCTTAATCCTTTTACTTACATTTTTGTTTGAGATTGACAAAATATCAATGATTATACGACTCCAAATTCAAATTTTATTTGAATTATTACAAATTTAGTATGAATTAGTAAAACACACAAATTTAAATTTTATATAAATTAATAAAATTAGCCTATTGAATTATCTATTTGTAGAATCTAATATCTTAGTTACTGAAGTAATATCTTAGTTACCCAAGGGACAATTACCTATAATAATTTTTTTCCCTTTGGGGAAATCTTAGTTATTGAAGTAATATCTTAGCTACCCAAGGGACAATTACCTATAATAATTTTTTTTTCTTTGGGGACATGTTTGGTTTATGAAGGAGACACTTTCTTAATGGCTTTAGAAAATGGGATTTTTTTTTTTCCTTATAAACATTCTTTATCTTTTCTTTTTTAACCAACTAGCTATGTAATGTAAAATTTCTATCTGCAAGAAACAAAAATTGAAATGAGAATATCTCAATGTATACAAGGTTGAAAGTTATCATTTCTAAGTAGATGCAGGAAAGATTTTACTTTTTTATATAATCTCATAAGGCCAGAAAATGCACACAAAAACACCCATCATAAATCAATTTTAAAAACTCTAAAAAGCAGCTATAAATGCAAATTTCAAAGCTAAGAAAATCTCTATAATTTAAATTTTCATGAGAGTGAATGAAACATGAGAACACTTATAAAGCTAAGAAAAGTCCTATAATTTGAATTTTCATGCTATTAAATGAGGCAACAAAACAAATATATAATACTATGAAAAGAATTACAGTTTTTTGTCTTTAAAGGGAGTGCTGGAAATGCATACATAGTTATGGAAGAAAAACATCTATCATAATATAATTTAAAAACTCAAAAAAATCCTTGTAAATGCAAGTTTCAAAAATTGCAAAAAAAATTGAAAAACACATCCACGACATACTTTGAAATTGCATACAAGTAAATGAAGGATGAAAATGTATATACAAAACCATGAAAAAAATAGCACTCTACAAAAGCATAAGGGCTTGAATTACATATAAAGCTATGAAAAAAATTGCATTTTACATATTTGAGATGAAGCCTTGAAATGCATTATCAAAGGAAAGTTGTAAATAAGATAAAATCGTTAACCATAATTCTTAAAATAAACCTATGTCTAGCAAATTTTGTTCTGAGTTATCACAACTAGGGCAACAAATTTATAGATATTTATAGATATAGTGAGTGATCATTCAACAAATTATTAGGGACATAGTAAGATAATGGATAATGAAATTAGAAATATGTGGGCTATATAATAATTTCTTCATTGTTCCTATGAATATATGAGATTCCAATGAGAGTTCAACTCATAGATTGAGAATAACTTATTTTTGTTCATTATTTTGTTTATGGTAGATTTAACATGGTATGAGAGCTATAGGTTAAAAAAATTGATTTATATGTAAAGTGTGTGTTGTTGGGAGTAGGTTTCAAAAGTTTGTGAAAGTCATTTGCAAGAGTTTTCATAATTTTGTGAAGTATGTGCATGTTCAAGTTATTGGTGGGAGTGCTCAAAGCAATGGCCAACTATATGAATATTTCTCAACCACAATGTTTAAAGGTAAGAACTTTGGTTTTTGAAGCATTAAGATGAAAACATTGTCTCTCTCACAAGATTTGTGGGATTTTGTAGAGAATGGATATAGAGAACCAGATGCTCACACACTTGGCAGCTGGACTCAAGAGCAAAGAAACTAGTTAAAGGAAAATAGTAAGAAAGATTCAAAGGCTCTTCCTAATAATCAATGCATGTTTCTATTTTTTTTAGACTAGTTCGAGTAACAAAATCAAAGCAGGCATGAGATGATTTGTATCAAGCATGTCAAGGAAGTGATAAGGTAAAAATTGTTAAGTTGGAGTCATTAAGAAGAGAATTTGAAACCTTGTGCATGAAAAAATCTGAATTTATTCAAGATTTTCCTTGTGCATGCAAAAATCTTAATTTATTAAAGATTTTCTCACTAGAGTTATGGGTATAGTGAATGAAATTAAGTCTTATGGAGAAGATTTAAAAGATGAAAAAATTGTTAAGAAGTTTGGGTGCAAAATTTGATGGGGTTGTTGTTGCTATTGATGAGGCTAAAGATCTAACTCACTTGTCTTTGAATGACAAAGCTTTTCAAGAAAGTGGAAATATTTTGAAAGACAAAGATGGTTCCTCTTATGAGTAAAGCTATAACACTTTTGGAAGAGGAAGAGGAAGAAGACAAAAGATTTTTTTCTTCATACAACAAAGGAAGAGGTAACGATGAGAGTGATTGAGGTAAAAGATTTAATAAATCCCAAGTTCATTATTTTTATTGTAAAAGATTTGGCCATTATGAAAGAAATTGTTGGAGAAAACAAACACAAGAAGCTAATTTTTCTGAAGAGAAAGAAGAGGTTGGCACTTTATTCTTGGCTTCCCATTCAACTAACAATGTTTCCAAAGAGGTGTGGCTTATACATAGTGGTTGCAGCAATCCATGACACGAAACAATGATGGCTTTGTAGAGATAGATGATTGTACAAAATCTGATGTACTATTAGGAGATAACAAGCTAGTTGAAGCTAAAGGTAAGGGAACAATTGTTGTGAACACAAAACAAAGAAAACCAAAGCCCATTAATGATGTTTTATATGTTATTTGTCTAGCACATAATTTGTTGACTTTGTTGCTCCTCCTTAAAAAGGGATATTTAATTGTTTTCAAGGACAAGCAATGCATAATCTACGATAACATCACTGCAAAATTATCGCTAAGACTATTATGTTGAAAAACAAAATTTTTTCTTTCAGTCTCCCTTGTGAAGCAAGTACAACATTAAATGTTGCTTGTGATGATAGTTCCTTACTATGGCACATAAGGTAAGGACATTTGAATATGAAATGTTTGAAATTGTTATATAACAAGCAAAGGGTCAAAGGGTTACCACTTGTTGGTAAGCAACATAGAGATTCATTTCGATTAGGAAAACCATGGAGAGAAAGTAAACCATTGGAACTAGTGCATGCAAATATATGTGGTCCTATGCAACACTTGTCTCTCAACAAAAATAAGTATTTCATTATTTTTGTGGATGATTTTAGTAGAAGAACATGGGTATATTTCATTAAAGAAAAATATGATGCATTTGTCATATTTCAACAATTTAAAGTTCTTATGGAAAAGCAAAGTGGTTATTGTCCAAAAACATTACCAACAGATAGAGGGGGGGAATTCACTTGTAATAAGTTTATTCATATTGTAAAATGAATGGCATTCAAAGGCAATTGAGAACTAGTTACACTACACAATATAATGGCATTTCTCATTGTAAGAATAGAACAATTGTTGAGATGGCTAGGAGCATGATGAAAGGTAAAAACTTTCCAAACATTTTTTGGGCTTAAAGTGTAGCCACATATGTTTATTTTCTTAATAAATGCCCAACAATAAGTGGGCAAAATATTACCCCTTATGAAGCATGGTGTAGAAGAAAACCCAATATTTCTCATTTAAGAGTCTTTGGTTCCATTACCTATGCTCCTGTTCGTACTGAAAAGAGAAGAAATCTTGATGATAAAAGTGTGAAAAGAATTTTTATTGGATATTGTAAGGAAACCAAAGGTTATAGATTACACAATTGAGAAACTGAAAAATTAATGATTAATCATGATGTGTTATTTGATGAGAAAGAAGAATGGAAGCGGAATCGTGATGTGCAACAACACACTCCAAGTATTGTTGTACAAGAAGATGAATCTTTTTTCTGAAAAACCATCGATTAATCAAAATACTTGAGAGGCCACATCCACTCCATCATCTTCTCCTACTTCAAGTCTTGTTTCAAGTCCAAGTCCTCCTCCAAAATGGACGAAATCTTTAAATGAAATTTATGGTTATACTAATTTTGCTTTCATGTCTCATGTTAAAGCAGAACCAAGATGTTTTGAAGATGTTGTAAAGGACTTAGTTTGGTGCAAAGCAATGGATGAAGAGATGACAACAATTAAAAAGAATGCAACATGGGAGCTTGTGGATCATCCTACTGAAGAAGAAGTCATTTGGGTGAAATGGTTGTATAAAACGAAGTATGAAGCTAATGGATCAACACAAAGGCACAAAGCAAGGTTAGTAGCAAAGTGATATGCTCAACAATCAGGTGTTGACTACAATGAAACATATGCTCATGTTGCAAGATTTGATACAATAAGAACTGTTTTGGCATTGGCAACACAATATAAATGGCCAATTTATCAATTTCATGTTAAATTGCCCTTTCTAAATGGTCAGTTGAAATAAGATGCATATGTTCACAAGCCCAAAGGATATGAAGAAGCAGAAAATGAACGCAAAGTCTACAAACTGAAAAAGGCTCTTTATGGGCCTAAACAAGCTCCAAGAGCATGGTATAGTAGAATTGAGACTTAATTTTGAAAAGGGGGTTTAATAGAAG
>APFE030945791.1:1142-15547 GCA_000404065.3 Pinus taeda | reverse complement strand
AAAATGTATTTGATTGTGAGACATTTAATTCTATAATTTTAAATTGCATATTCAAGGATGCTTTCCCACTTTTCATGAAATGTTTAGATATAATAAATATATAATTTGATTCTTTTAATTAAAATTATTTGTTTAGAGATATTAAGGACCATTGTTTTATCCCCTCATGGAGGTGGATATCAAGAGTACCCATAAGGTTGGGAGGCTTTCTGACCACCCCATTGCTTCATATTTCAATTCAAGAGGGTTGGTTGGGTGGCCAACCCACCCTATTCACCAAACTTGTGAGCATTTCTTATTAAGCTTAAGAGTATGCCAAGTCTTCACTCTTGTCTCTATCAACTGATTTTATGATGTGCTACATAGTTCCCTCCTAGTAGGTGGTATTATTTGTGGGGACTTTCAACATGCCCAACAAATTTCATGTGGCCACTAGGAATTTCCTTTTCCATTTTTCACCTTCTGCTAATGGTTTGGTTTTGTTTGTGCTTTGAACTAGTCTATGTATTAGTAGTTTGGGGCTAGAGATGGCCAATTAATGGGTAACTTTGACTGTGTCAATGAGACTTGTAACTTGAAATAGTGGCTTCTTCTAGAGTTGGTGATTGTTGTTGAAGTTTTCCGCTCCCTCTCTTCAAGTTTGGAGTTAGTGCATTTAACGATCCTTTTGGTGCTCACATTTCTATTGGTCTTGATTTTATTGGATTTAGTGGAGTGTGTAGCACAATGTTTAGGAGTAGTTGGGGTTACCCACTGGTGCTTGTTGGAAATTTCTTGAAGCTTTATCCTACCCAAGGTTTTCCATCTAATCCTTGTTACTATGTTCTAATGTGATCTGCATTTTTTTTCCTTCTGTTGTTAATAACAAGGACAACTACCATAGAATTTTCCCACCAGGTTCCCAATGGAGGAAAGCTATGAGTGACTCCAAAAATCCAAGGGAGGGTTCAATAGTCTTATCAAAACTAGGGTGGTATAAATTTATTTCGTAACCGGATCGAAAGTGGAACACGAGCGCTGCATGGAGAGGCTAGTGCTCCCCCAGAACCATCGCCCAACTTCACATGTATCCTTCTTCTCTCCAATCACAGTGAAGAAACCTCGTGCCATAGGGTAAATATTCAACCCTTCCCTGGAAAGGGGCTTCCATGTCTTAGAGATACATTTAAGCAGATCCACAAGCCATGCCCATAACCCATAAAACATGCAAACCAAACCATTACTTGAAAAATATTTTTCAGAGTCTAAAGCTTCCTCATCTAGAAGAATGTAGAGGGAAAAATTATCTTGCACCACTCGAGGACCACAACTAGACTTCAACATAGAATTGTACGAAAATGAAGAAGAAATAGCCTTATTGCAAGCCGTAACTGCAAAAGAAAAATATTTATTTGCCAAATCACGAGGATTCACCATTGAACTATGTGCAGAAAATCCATGCAAAGAGAGCAAATATTGGGCAGCTAGGGTTTTGGGGGAAACCCTAGGCACCACAAGGGATTCGAGAGCTCTTTCCATTTCGAAAGATATATGAATATTATTATAGCCAATATGTTCCCTTCCCTAATTAAATTCATTTTTTTAATATATTATAATGGTGATTTTCTTTTTTTTGTCTATTCTTTCGTAATAACATTCAAAAATAGTTATTTCATTTTGTTTGTGTGATTTTATATTATATAAAATATATATCAATAAAGATAGAGCTGAGTTTCTTTGACTTATGTTTTGAGCAACTTCCCTCAACGAGGATTGGAATTTAATGGGCAAAATGTGAGTCACAAGGCATTTTGCCCGTATTTGACGTTCAAACATTTTGCCCAAGTGTTTTTCCTCATGTGTTATAAACTTCACAAAACACATTTTTGATGGTTTATTATTTTCCTAAAGCGTTATTAGTAGTCCATACAAATTTGTGTTCCACTTTGGTTGGTGCATGTCACGGTGTGAGCTGTAAAAACCATTTAACAGTTTGGGCTTACGAAGAATGGAAAAATCAATGTTAGGAACTCTTGATGCAATGTAAGTCATGGCTCCATTGGTCATGTAATTTATTGCTTGCAAAGCGAGTTTGACTATCGTGTCGAAGGGTATTTCACATCCATTTATTCACGGAGCATGGATTAAGATTGTAAAGATTAGGCAAGCATTAATGTTGCCTACATGCGTGCCTTTCTCGTGACTGTGACTGAGAATGATATGGAGAGGGATTGCTACATGTTAGTATGGACTATTAGGCTTTGGATAAGGGCTCTCCTCTTTTTTGCATAATATGTGTATATTGTAATTCCACACTATAGTTACCTATGAAATCTAATCTGTGAAAAGGAGTGGAGGAGGCGTAAGGTCATGGTGGAATTGGTCATTGACATCTCTTAAAAGCATCAAAATCTATGTTTGATATGCATATTGACACATTGCGAATTCTACGTATACAACTTTTAGCTTAGAAACTTACGTAGATTCATGTCAACCTCGGGTGGTATTTTTTGATGTGAGATTGTGAAACTTCATGTCTCATGTATTCATATGACATGTATTGTTTTGCGGGGCTTACTGAAAGTTGATGATTGAATATTTCTTTTAGCTTCAGAAATTGATGGGGTTGCAACAAGGTTTGATCAATTGAAACCTTTATTTATTTGAATGGTGCCACCTTCACAACCATTTGAAATATCAAAATGCTTCTTGTGTTCGTTTTCATAAAATATCTATATATATATATAGATATATAAAGGGGTAGGATTGTTGAGCTAGTTGTAGAGGCTAGCAATAGAAGTGCATATTTCTATGATGCAAGCACCAATTTTTGATATGAGAGATGGTGTCCACATCCTTTGCAAGCAAAACCCTAAATGAAACTTCTAAAATATGATACCTTAACAAGACTATTTTTACTCGATAATCCTCGGTTTTCAAATGGAATTGTGCTTTTATTAAAAGAAGATTACATGCTCATATGTGAGACACACAAGAGAGGAGATGGTTTACGTATTGTGTATATTAGCTTAGAATTGATTCATCTTACACCGTATATGATTAGAATAGACATTATAAAAAATATATATTATTCTCTCGCTTCTCAATTGTGTGTGTGTGTGTGTATAATTTATATCGTTTTGGGTTCGAAAAAGTAATTGGAGAAAACAATGCTTGGGTTCAGATGCCTAAATCATTGAGAGGAGAAGCGTGGAAGCATGTAAATATGCATAGAGATTTTTCTTGTAGGTCCTCCCAACATAAATTAATTATGAGGACGTTTAAAAATTAATTAAAAATCTCTATCCATATATCCTATGCCGAAGCGATTCAGTGAAGGAGGACTCAAACCTTTCCCATGGAAAAGAAAACTCAATTTTCCACATATTTTAATCGAATTAATTGATTATATGTGTAGGACTATAATCATGTAAATAAGGAAATTAAAATGACCATACTAATTCTATTTTGCATGATTCTCTTTTCGCAATTCTCGTTCAAATGTAGAATGACTAAGAAAACTTAATTGAGTTCAAAATTATATGTTGTAAAGCTCCTCAAACATATGTGTTGATCTTTTTTGCTAGAAGAGTTGAACTTAAACTACTCTTCCCTTATAAACAAGTATGCAACCATTAGCCCTAATAACTCCAAAGGCCCATAATGTCATGATTTTTATAATACCTATAGATCCTAATACCATTAACTAATGATCTTAGTAAACACAATGTTGCTAAAGTAATGGTTTCTAAAGGTGGACTTCATGGTGAATGGTTGCATACTTGTATATAAGGTGGCATATTTTAGTCTAAAATCAGCCATTATCATTCTTTACCTAAGCCAACCCACAACAAATCACTTTAGGTTGTGTATTTGCTTTACTTGTCCTCTACTCTATGTCAAGATGGTCTTTAATTTAAAATCAATTAGTCATTCTTATGATTTGTTTTAAGTTTAAAACGATAACAAGATTCACACAGTAGGGCCCATTGCATTGTCTTTTCTATGAGAGCGTGTCTATAATGTTTTTGAACAAAACTTATAATCAAGTACTTCTAATATTTCCAATTAATTTTAGTTTGATTATTAACTTCGTTACTAGAGGAAATGATATAAATATAGATTTTAAAATAGAAAATATGTTATAATTATTAATTATAATGAAATAATAAGAAGATAAGAAAAATGTTTTAAGCAAAAAATTGTTGGTGAAGGGTTAATTTGTTTACCAAAGTACCACTTTTGGAGTGCAAAATTTTAAACATAGGGTTGTTTCTCATTTAAAAAAATAAATTAAATTCAAACCCTCCCTTCCACTACTCTTCATGTAGCCCAACCCAAATATTCACCATGAAACAAACCATAAATTTTGACTCGTAAAGAGGAATCCAAATTCAAACCCTCCCTTCCACTAGCGCAACCCAAATATTTACCATGAAACAAACGAGAACTCTCCCAAAAACCAATTACAGTAGTGTTGGAGGTCTCCTGAAATCTCACATAATAAAATCCATTTGTCATGATGCAAAGACGTGTGGCAAAGGATGGCCACCAAGCCATCTCTCTTAATTGCATGGATCGCCCATCCCATACTCATTTCTTTCGTCCATCAACACCTTGATTGGGATTAAAATTCTTTGAAATAAGAAAAATTGATATTTTAGTTATTCATGTGTTTTTGAATTCTTTACATTTATATATAAAACACACACACACACATGATTTTTATATACATTTTTCATCATAATGAAATGTTGTAATTTAAGATTAATTGAAATTTTTAACTTGTAACCTTTCATAATATATTTAAATATAATATCTACAAAATTGTAAATTTTGTTTTAATTTGATCGATATTATAGCAATATATTATACACAACAATATAATATTACCTTTCATATATATTATAATCATATAATATTACTTTATGCAAAAACGCTTTATTTAATTTAATTTAAATATATTGAAATTTGATGTTTAATGGATATGAACTTCTCTAAATTTATAGTGGAGTGTGTGATACTTAATTTTCAAATTAAAAGTTGTACAATAGAAAATATATTTTTATTATAATTTGTAGTTTTTAAATTAAACATATATATAAATTTATTTAAAACGAACTATATATAATAAGAGGTAGTTATATTTTTGGATATATTGAAGTTCATCTAGAACGCGAAGCGTGAGGAGACGCGCAGCTAGGGTTTCCGAGAGTTTCAGTGGTTGCTCCTAATGGAGGGCCACAGAGAAGGGAGCTCCACTCCCTCCTGCAAGGACGCCGTTGCCAGGAAAGGCAAGTCCCCACTGGGTAATGTCAGAGGTTCTGTGGAAGAAGAAAAAGGAAATAATGAAAAGGAGACAGATGGGGCCAAGCCCAAAGAAAATGGCAGCACTAAAGATAAGGAGGAATAAGACAAAAGCGAGGGAACAACGAACAATAAACAAAAAGGACCATGGAGACCCAAAATGGAGATCACTCCTAGAGTAGTATTAAATGATCTTGCACTGCAGGGGCACAGAGAACATATGGGGACTTACGCTATAATTTGCAAATTCATGGGACTATGGTCCACTCAAAAGGCTTTACAGACATGGATCAAGTACCACTAGAAACCCAAAGGAAGCATCGATCTTCATCTTGGGTCAAAGGGATTTTTCACCGTGGTGTTCACAAACATCAAAGACAAACACAGAATATTCGAAGGAGGAACCTAGTTTTATGCAGCAACTCGCCTCTATATGCGACCTTGGATGATGAACTTTGTTCCAGAGAAGGAGACTTTCACTTCGGTACCTCACTGGGTAAGGCTCTATTCACTACCTCTTGATCACTGGCAAATTGAATCGCTTGCTGCCATTGCCAACAAACTAGGTCATTTTTTCAAAGCTTCGGAAGCCACAAGGAGGGGAAAATACGCTTCTTATGCAAGGATCTGTGTAGAAATGGATCTATCAGAGCCCTTCCGGATGAAGTCATCCTGGAAGTTTTTGATGAGGAATGGGTGCAAACTGTGGACCATGAGCATATCCCATCGAGATGTCGTAAATGCCACGAACATGGACACTTGTTCGGAGATTGCCCTCTTAGTAGAGCAGGCAACAAGAGAAAACCTAATGCAATGAAGGACACTGAAAGCTTTCAGAAAGTGGCAAGTAGAGGAAAAGGAGGTAAAAAAGGACCAAAGCAACATCGTAATGAGGGTCAAAAGGCGAGTCAGAATAGGTATCAAGCATTGGAAGAGAATGAAGAAATGGAAAATGAAGACCAATCTATGGAGGACGGCCCTAATGAAAAGGAAAAGGAAGAAAACTGCAACCCAACACAAGATATTGGTAATAAGAAAGA
This sequence comes from Pinus taeda, assembly GCA_000404065.3. Lineage (NCBI taxonomy): Eukaryota > Viridiplantae > Streptophyta > Pinopsida > Pinales > Pinaceae > Pinus > Pinus taeda. Next base: position 9,221 of record APFE030945791.1, on the reverse strand, counting down.
AACTATGATGAGTGAAACAGAACTAGAGATGGATCGGGAAATGAGCTAGAGTGAAAGAGATCTGGAGGACCATGAACTTTAGGAAATTCTAGATAAGGAACACCTAGATTTGGAAGGGTTCTTGATGCAGGGAACCATTGGAGGGATAGATTCACTACCCCAAGAAGACTGCAAAAGAACACAACAGTTGTTTTTTATGGAAAACTCTGGAAACGGGGTTAGATAAAGGAAAAACCATTGACAAGCAGGAGTACAGAGGTGTAAAAACAATGAAATCAACTCCACGATTAGCTACTAGAAATGCAGGAAAGAAGAGGGGTAGGAAAAAGCAAAAGGACCTCTTGATGGAGTGTGGAAAGTTAATGATAGACTCGGGTAAGATGAAAGACCTAACCAGTTACTCCTTTACAAATATTTAATTATGAAGTTCACATCCTAGAATATCGGAGGTCTAGGTAGTAAAAGAAAACAAAGAATGCTTAGTTATAGAATGAAACAAGAAATGCGAGATATGATCTTCATCCAGGAAACGAAATGTTCCATTCAGAAATTAAAACTAATTCATAGCAAATGGCTCAATAGATTTGAGTTTCTAGAGGTTAAAGCTGAAAACACAGTGGGGGGCATTCTCACTCTTTGGAATCCCCAAAAAGTCAGCATAATAGATGCAGAGGCATCTAGAAATTACTTATTAGTGGTCATTCAACGAGTGGGGGTTTCAGAAACCTTCCTGGTCACAAATGTTTATGGTCCTCAAAGAATAGATGACAAACTCAAATTGCTAGAATCCCTAATTGATCTCAGGAACAGAGAGGCTGGAATTCCTTGGATCATGGGAGGTGATTTTAATATGATCAAATATCTTTCGAAAAAAAAAGGAGGCACCAGAGCGCTAAACAAAGACTCCTTAGCATTCCAATCACTCACAGATGATATGAAAATGGTTGATTCAGAATTAAGCAACGACCTTTTTACCTGGAACAACAAAAGAGGAGGGGAGGCACAGGTAGCCTCTAAATTAGACAGGTTTATGATATAAGAGGAGCTTATGCTTATAGATAAAGAAATAACAACAAGAGTTCATCCCTTTGGAGGTTCCGATCACTCGCCGATTCAGTTGGAAATCAAGGGTATGGTTTCTCCAAGGAATAGGCCCTTCAGATTCGAGAATATCTTGCTCTCTCACCCGGACTTTACCAGTAACATTGAAAGATGGTGGTCTGAAGACTTGCAATTCCAGGGATCAAAAATGTGCCTCCTTCATATAAGACTAAAACATATCAAGTTCAGGCTCAAAGAATGGAACAAGAAGGATTTTGGTAACATTTTTGTGAACAAAAAATCTTTGTAAATCAAAATTTATGAACTCAACCAGGAACTGATCGAAGATGGCTTTGACAAATTCAAAAGTGACCAGGTTGATAAACACCATCAAGAATGGGAAAATTTATGCAAACAAGAGGAAATATTTTGGAGGCAAAAGTCTAGAGTTCAATGGCTCAAGGAAGGAGAGCGGAATACAAGGTTTTTCCATAGATCCACTATGGCTAATAGAGCATACAACAGAATCTCTACGATAAAATATGAGAATGGGGAGCTTCAGAACAATCATAAGAATATTGACGCTGCACTTGTTCAACATTTTCGAAACATCACTCGGGAAAATAATCGAGACAGGGAACAATCCATGAGGGAAATTACAAGGCATATCCCTAAGCTGGTGTCTAGAGAGGACGATTTTAACCTTAATAGACCTGTTACTGAAGAGGAGGTCAGCGAGGTTCTCAAAGACATGCAAAATTGCAAAGCACTAGGCCCGGATGGTTTCAATGTGGATTTTTTTAAAACTTGTTGGCATATTGTCAAACAAGATATTTTGAATGTGGTGGAGGATTCCACGGGTAGCAAAACTATCGTGAAAGCCCTCAACACCTCCTTCATCTCCCTGATCCCCAAACAGGGTTCAGGTCAAACTGCAGATAAATACAAACCCATAGCTTTATGTAATGTGGTATACAAGATAATATCCAAGGTAGTGGCCAATACACTAAAACCTCTCCTTCCTTCTTTAGTGTGAGAGGAACAATCAGGTTATGTGGAGGGTAGACAGATTTTAAATAACATTATTCAAGCCATGAGGTGGTTCACACGCTTACCAGTAAAAGGCAGGCGAGGATGATCATGCAATTGGATATTGCCAAAGCGTATGACAAGGTGAATTGGATTTACATCAAGAAGGTTCTCACTGGTTTTGGGTTCGACCACAACTAGGTCAGATGGGTCATGGCTCTGGTGACTACTTCCAGCTTCTCAATTTTGGTGAATGGCTCTCCCTTAGAGATCTTCTTTCCTTCTAGAGGCCTCGGGAAGGGAGACCCGCTCTCTCCCTTTCTTTTCATTCTCATGATGGAGGGACTTGGAAGGTCCATTAAGCATGCCAAGGCAATGTGCAAAATCAAAGGGCTTCAATTATCTGAGAATGGTCAAGCCGTGACTCACCAACAATCTGTAGATGATACCATGCTGCAAGAAATTCCCACAGTCAATGAAGATTCAGCCTATAATCAAATCGTGAAGGAATTTTCCATGGCTACAGGTATGGAGGTCAATCTCTCTAAGTCAAAAATCTTCTTCTTAAACATTAACATTGTTATTCAGAGAAATATTTCAAGAATTCTTGGCTTCCAAAGGGATTCCCTCTCCACAAAGTATTTGGGAGTTCCTCTCACAGCCAGACCAATGCACAAGAGTATTTGGGAACTGGTGCTTAGTAAGTTGCAGGATAGAGTGAAAAAATGGAACTTCAGAGTCTGGAACCTGGCACGGAGGTTGGTTCTGACAAAGGCGGTTCTGCAATCTATCCCAGTTTTCATGTTATCAACCCTCCTAACTCTCAAAGGTGTTTTAGAGCAATTCAGGATTATCCAAAGAGATTTCCTGTGGGGTAAGGAGGAAACAAAGAAGAAACGGGCCCTCATTTCTTGGGATAAAATCTATAAACCCAAGAGCCACGGGGGCCTAGGCTTGGATGATCAAGAGATTCTTAGTAAAGCTCTAGGAGCCAAGCTTTGGTGGCGATGGGTTCAAGAGCCAAAAACCCAGTGGGCAAGGATTTGGAAAGAGAAATATGCGAGCTCTTGGCACACTAATGATCTCATAAGAATGTCTGGAAATTTAAAAGGCTCTCACATCTCGAATAGAGCCTGGGAAAACAGAAGCCTGGTTCAAAAAACAGTTTCCAGGAAATCAGAGCAGGAGATCTTGCACACTTTTTGGAGGACAAATGGCAACAAGAACCAACATTGTTAACAAAGGATTTTTTAAGCCTCAAGCACGAAACAAATTCCCAAGGGTTAAACAAAGTAAAGGATTTATGGGATCTTGCTGAGATCTCCAGAAAGTGGAGAAGCTAGAGAAAAATTGACTGTAGAGATGATAGCCCCATAAAAATAAAAGTAGAGGCTCTTTGGAGCTTGCTAAAACAAAGGATGATTTTGGTAACAGAGGGGCAGGATTAATTGAGATGGGACAATAACAATAAATGCACCTTTAATCTTAAGGAAGCTAAAGGTATTCTCCTTGGGCTTGATTCCAGTGTTCTAGAAAAGCCCCAGCAGCAACAAGGTTGGATGAAGATCAAGCTTTTCATGTGGTTGGTTCATCATAAGAAAATTTTAACTTTGGACAACATTAGGAAAAGGGGTGTTATGGGGCCTTCCAGATGCGAGCTCTGTGAAGAGCAGGAGGAGACAATGGAGCACATTCTCAACAACTGCTCTTACACCACTTGGCTGTGGGATTCTTTCTCTACCATGTTCCAACAGACAGATAGGGACACAAGTAGTATCACAAATACCCTAAACAAGTGGAGAAGAAACTATTCAGAGAATGAGTTCCTTAATTTGGCCTTGGGCTTCACGCCAAGCTTCATTATCTGGAATGTTTGGAAAGAAAAGAATAAAAGAATTTTCAAGAATGAAAACTCTATCCCTCATCGTCTATTTGATCTAATCCTAAAACAACTCCGGGAGACTGTTAGCACCACAGTGCACAATCTCCCCAAGAATCCCCCCTCTGAGACTGAGCTGAGAACTCTTAGGCAACTGCGAATGCAAGGGATTACTCCCCAAGGACTAATCAGGAAGGACATAGCTATGGTTACGGAAAAGGATTTCTGGCAACCTCCACCAAAAGGCTATCTGAAATACAACATTGATGGGGCTTCAAAAGGCAACCCGTGAACAGCTGGTTTTGGAGGAGTTCTAAGAGATGAAGAGGGCAGTATTATCTTTATCTTCCACTGCCATTTAGGAAGAGCCACAAATAATATGGCGGAATTAATGGCTCTCAAACAATGTCTAGAGTTTCTGATTCAAAACCATGGCTCAAATGTCATTATAGAAGCGGGCTCAGAGATTACCATTAACTCTGTGAAAAGAATCAACTGTGGTACTCCGTGGGAGAAAGTCTCAAATGATTGGAAACTAATCCAGGTTTACCAAATAATCCATGTTCGCCTCCAGGGGCTTCGAACGGTTAGTTTCAACCATGTTCGACGAACTGCCAATAAACTAGTGGACTTACTAGCCAACCAAGGTGTGAACCATGCAGATTGCGGGATGGCGAAAAAGTGGCATGAGATACCTCAAAACCGTTTAAAGGCTCTCTGCGAGGAACAAGCTGCAGAAGGCAGAGAAGTTTTTCGATATTGGGCCACGATGACAAGCATGAATTGATTTTTCTGGCAAGAACAACCACTACCTATCAGTATGTACTTGGCAGGAGGGCAAGCTAAGTTATGTCTCATTTTATCCCGGAGTCAGTTGAACGGGGTCCCTAGTTTTTTCGGACGGCAATTCGCTGGGTCATTTCCCAAACATGCATAGTATCGGGTTCAGATTCCGTAGTAGCAATAGGTAGAATGCGAGGTTAGTTTTTCCGGCAGTTGGAATTTTCCCCCTTTCAGCTTTCAGGCTTGAAAACCACGCCCCAGTTGGTTTTCCAGAGATCGGACGATGCTTGAGCGGTTTCTAGTTTTGCAATTTCGATAGAGATCCCATAGGGATTACAACACATGGCAGGGTGGTAGATTTGGAAACCGCCCTTGATCGCACACTATCGTTCCGTCGTGTTAGGTTGCACGATATGATTCCTGGCCGTTGGATTCAGGAGCCCAGGTCAACGGTTTGGATTGAACGTGTTGGTTTGTGGGGCTAGGTGGGTTATATCTATTCATCCTGTTTGGAGCGTCTTTTCCCTCTTTCGTGGCTTGTGGGTATTGCGCGGGCGAGGGTGTCTGTTGTTGTTTGTCAGCTCCGGGGAGTGTGTCTTTCCAGAACTTCCCTAATGGGTGGGGGTTCTTGTTGCCTTGCCGTGTTTGTCTCTCATTAGTCTGGTGATTTCTGTAGTAGGGTGGAGGTTCTTTGTCATTGGCAGGGATTCCTTTTTCCTGAGTTCTTGTAAATGAACGGTTTTTTGTACATTATGTAATTTTTCTTTTGGATTAACGAAATAGAAGGATCAGCGCTTGCTTCAGCAAAAAAAGAGGTAGTTATATTTTATTTATTATGTTTAAATGACTTGTACTTATGTTTATGAAAATGAGATAAAGTAAAGGAGATGTATAGTAAAATTGATGTAGTACATTGTTTTAAATACATATACACCTCAACGACCCATTATCACTGTGGTGCCCCCTAGTACACCATGGCTTTACATATGGGTGTTCAACATGGAAACCCTCGTTGTGGGTCCCCCATTTAACCAGGAGCTACTTTTCCAAGGTTCAATAGGGGCACGAGACCAATCAACGATCCATGTTCATGATGAGGTATGGCTGGTGTACTCAGAGTTAAGGAGGGGGGCGAGGTTTGAAACCGAATACTGCCCATGTTTAAAATCACCTATTCTTGGTTGGTGGTAACACCGTGAAACCTCATCCTTGGTGGTATGGTGCGACGCAGAACCGTTTGAGCAGACATCACAGGGCCATTTCGATTACATGTGGACGCCAAAGGGATTTTTCACCGTGGTGTTCACAAACATCAAAGACTTTACAGACATGGATCAAGTACCACTAGAAACCCAAAGGAAGCATCGATCTTCATCCTGGGTCAAAGGGATTTTTCACCGTGGTGTTCACAAACATCAAAGACAAACACAGAATATTCGAAGGAGGAACCTAGTTTTATGCAGCAACTCGCCTCTATATGCGGCCTTGGATGATGAACTTTGTTCCAGAGCAGGAGACTTTCACTTCGGTACCTCACTGGGTAAGGCTCTATTCACTACCTCTTGATCACTGGCAAACTGAATCGCTTGCTGCCATTGCCAACAAACTAGGTCATTTTGTCAAAGCTTCGGAAGCCACAAGAAGGGGCAAATACACTTCTTATGCAAGGATCTATGTAGAAATGGATCTATGAGAGCCCTTCCGGATGAAGTCATCCTGGAAGTTTTTGATGAGGAATGGGTGCAAACTGTGGACCATGAGCATATCCCGTTGAGATGTCGTAAATGCCACGAACATGGACACTTGTTCGGAGATTGCCCTCTTAGTAGAGCAGGCAACAAGAGAAAACCTAATACCATGAAGGACACTGAAAGCTTTCAGAAAGTGGCAAGTAGAGGAAAAGGAGGTAAAAAAGGACCAAAGCAACATCGTAAAGAGGGTCAAAAGGCGAGTCAGAATAGGTATCAAGCACTGGAAGAGAATGAAGAAATGGCAAATGAGGACCAATCTATGGAGGGCCCTAATGAAAAGGAAAAGGAAGAAAACTACAACCCAACACAAGATATTGGTAATAAGAAAGAAACTATGATGAGTGAAACAGAACTAGAGATGGATCGGGAAATGACCTAGAGTGAAAGAGATCTGGAGGACCATGAACTTTAGGAAATTCTAGATAAGGAACACCTAGATTTGGAAGGGTTCTTGATGCAGGGAACCATTGGAGGGATAGATTCACTACCCCAAGAAGACTGCAAAAGAACACAACAGTTGTTTTTTATGGAAAACTCTGGAAAGGGGGTTAGATAAAGGAAAAACCATTGACAAGCAGGAGTACAGAGGTGTAAAAACAATGAAATCAACTCCAGGATTAGCTACTAGAAATGCAGGAAAGAAGAGGAGTAGGAAAAAGCAGAAGGACCTCTTGATGGAGTGTGGAAAGTTAATGATAGACTCGGGTAAGATGAAAGACCTAACCAGTTACTCCTTTACAAATATTTAATTATGAAGTTCACATCCTGGAATATCGGAGGTCTAGGTAGTAAAAGAAAACAAAGAATGCTTAGTTATAGAATGAAACAAGAAATGCGAGATATGATCTTCATCCAGGAAACGAAATGTTCCATTCAGAAATTAAAACTAATTCATAGCAAATGGCTCAATAGATTTGAGTTTCTAGAGGTTAAAGCTGAAAACATAGTGGGGGGCATTCTCACTCTTTGGAATCCCCAAAAAGTCAACATAATAGATGCAGAGGCATCTAGAAATTACTTATTAGTGGTCATTCAACGAGTGGGGGTTTCAGAAACCTTCCTGGTCACAAATGTTTATGGTCCTCAAAGAATAGATGACAAACTCAAATTGCTAGAATCCCTAATTGATCTCAGGAACAGAGAGGCTGGAATTCCTTGGATCATGGGAGGTGATTTTAATATGATCAAATATCTTTCGAAAAAAAAGGAGGCACCAGAGCGCTAAACAAAGACTCCTTAGCATTCCAATCACTCACAGATGATATGAAAATGGTTGATTCAGAATTAAGCAACGACCTTTTTACCTGGAACAACAAAAGAGGAGGGGAGGCATAGGTAGCCTCTAAATTAGACAGGTTTATGATATCAAAGGAGCTTATGCTTATAGATAAAGAAATAACAACAAGAGTTCATCCCTCTAGAGGTTCTGATCACTCGCCGATTCAATTGGAATTCAAGGGTATGGTTTCTCCGAGGAATAGGCCCTTCAGATTCGAGAATATCTCGCTCTCCCACCCAGACTTTACCAGTAACATTGAAAGATGGTGGTCTGAAGACTTGCAATTCCAGGGATCAAAAATGTGCCTCCTTCATATA